>NDXB01012600.1:495208-519758 GCA_002631895.1 Agapornis roseicollis | reverse complement strand
TTGGTTATATTTATTTTGTAATATTTAGGGGGGGGGGGGGGGAATCACATATGGGAAGCTTAAAAAGAGGCACTATAAGGTGTATCTGATTACTTGAGGACAGGTATTGACATGACAGCACTGGTGACCATGAACTGCACTTGCCACAGCTTTATTTTGTGCAGCTCCAAAAGCAACTGAAATGAAATGATTGACTACCTTTGTTTAAAGCTGCTCTTTATGGCAAGAGCAAAGTAGCCAGGGTTTGTACACCTGTTTATTGAGTCCTGACAATTCTCTGCTGTTTGCACAAACTCATGTATGCACTGTATTTGCCTGTGCACAAGCATTTCTGCTTCCCTCACTGACCAGATATGGAATGCATTCTGAAAAAGTAAATTTCACCAGCAGCTCTGCTTTCAAAACTGAATGTCAGCAAGGAATAAAAAGATGTGTTATTCAGGGCTCAGAAGAGACTTATTTTTGCTTAATATAAATTGGACAGCCAATTTTCAATAAAAGCTTTAAGCTTGATTTGTTCTCCAAGGTACCTAGATTACTTGTTAACAGTTTGATAGCCCTGAGAATGTTGCAGAAGGTGTCAGTCCATGAGTAGAGCAGGAGACTAAGGTTTGTACTCAGCGCTTCAAGTGTAGAATTGTTTCAGGTCTAAATTTTAGGCTGATACTTCTGAGCTTAGCTTGTATTTAGTGCCTAACTCTTTGAAATGTCTTTGTTGCTTATGTTAGAAATGGAGCTGCTGCTTATTCAGACTGCAATATTTAGTACTAAGCGTATATAATGATACTAAGCACAAATCCTGTTTTTTAACTGTTTGGACTCTTTTAGTTTGCCATGAAGATGTAGTTAAAATTGTGGAATTAGCCTGCAAACACAATCTCTGCATAATACCATTTGGCGGTAAGTGTTAGAAATCTCAAATTTGTTTAACTCTACTAGTGAAAATGTATTCTACTTGAATTCAATTTAAATGTGATCTTGGTGTAACATATTGTAACAATAATTCAGTAGTTGGGGGTGTTTTGCTTGTTTGTTAGGTGTGGTCTTTCTTTTTTAATGATCTTGCAGTATTAAAAGCTGCTATATATAAATTAGTGGAAGTCATTAATGGTATGTCAACATCTTAAATATTGACTGTACAAGAGGAGTAACTGTATGAAGCTGAAGTCTCCCTTGTGTCTTGGAAGCCTTCTAGGAAATAAGAGATGAAAATGTCAGAGGTGTTGTTATGTCTTTGGATGTCTTATTTGTGCTCTGTTAACAAACCCCACATATAAATAGGGGTTTTTTTTGTCACTCTCATATTTGCAGGAGGGACGAGTGTATCTAGTGCCCTTGAATGTCCTGAAGAAGAAAAAAGAACAATTGTCTCACTGGATACATCACAAATGGTATATGTCTCAATTTTTTAATGTTTGTTTGGGGGAGGGTTGTTTTTTTTTTAGTTATCCTGTGGTTACTTGGAATGGTGATCACGAGAGAATGACCTTTCTTTGTAAGAATACAACAGGGATGGAAGTATTAATTTGTACCATACATGATTAAATTGCTACTCCTTCTGTTTAAGTGATTTTTTTACTGATGTTAGCCTTGTACTACTTCATATGACCTGTAGGTATTTAATAAGTAAAAGACCACTGTTAAGCCGTCTTATAGCAGCTTTGAGAGTAAATCAGAAGAAACTACTGTTCTGTTAAGACTTGTATGTGAGATTGAATAAAAGGCAAGGAGGAAGTTATTTGTTATTGCAAATTTTACCTTTTTGCAGGCTTAAAAATACTTAAAGGTTGGTAAGGTGATGTAGTATCTGTAGATCAACTTTAAAGAAAAGAGCTACCTTTTGGTATAGATAGTATCTTGAGAATGTGAATTTTATAGTTTTATGGCAGTCCAGAAATGAAGTTCTGTAAAATTTAGTGCTAGTTTTCATCTTCCCATTATGAAAGAGCTTTACAGTTTTAAAATAATAGTTTTATGACTACACTGTAACAACATGCTTCAGAAACAGCTCTGTATTTTTGATGTAAGGCTCTATTGCCCTTGAGCACTGGCTGACATAATTAACTCCTTTAGCCTTGAAGGCAAGACTTGGGTTTTAGCTCCATTTTCTCTGCTTGCTCAGTGGTGCTTCTGTTACACTGAGAAATGACAAGTTTATCTGATTACAAAGTGATCTTGTTCTGCAAAGGTGGCAGAACACACGCTTTTGTCAGCTAGACACCAGGTCAGAAAATGTACCCAATAAGAATGAGGAGCAGAGGCTGAAGCTTCCATAGTGTCTTTACTATAAACAAAGCTAAAACTGTATATATGTCTGTTTATTATTGGTTTTGTTTCTAAGTTTCTCCTTCACATGGATTTTCCTCATTGACAATCATGCTTAGCGCACTGTGTAACTTGTAGCATTTACTACTTTTCCTGTTTAGCAGAATATACTGATGGGACAGTGAGTGTCTCATCAGACAAAATGATGCAATCCTTCCAAGTATCTTAAGTTTCTAAAGTACATACCTACTCTGTCATCCTGTAGTATATCTTGCTTCTAGCTTACTGTATCAAAATCCAAGAGCTGACCTGGAATAACTGAATGTGATCTTTTTAACCCTTGAAGTATGTTTAAGAATACTTTTCTTGGTGTTTACTTAATGTTCAGATAGTCAGATTCAGGCACCTTCAATCACTAACTTTGAGAAATCACTGTATTGCTTAACTTCCGTAAGAGCTTTGACTTAATTCTTTCTGGCTTTTCTGTATTGTTTCTGTAAACATTCCTAGCCTAAATTGAGTAACAGGTATGTGGTGATTTCATAAGCTGTAACCTGTTGTGTAGCTGTTTGGCAGATTGAGGAGGCTCAGCTTCCACTGCTGTAATAACTGAAATTGTATTAATAGTAAAGGGAAGGAAATAAACAGATATCTTTAACACTGATTCTTAGTTTTGATTGGCTTTTCAACAGAATCGGATTCTCTGGATAGATGAGAAAAACTTAACAGCTTGTGTGGAAGCCGGCATTGTTGGTCAAGATCTGGAAAACCAGGTATTTTTAACTTGGCAAGCATTTAATATGTCTCAACTATTTTTTTTTTTTGGTTTTTTGCTGTTCCTCATGTCTTGTCTAAATCATTGAATTCTAGCTTGATTCTTGATTGTTTTCATGCAGACTGGTATGGTAAGCATTAGATGCGATAGCTGCGAACCATATTTTTAATATACTGAGTGATTCTGAGTACATAAGGATTTCCGTGCAATTCCTTCAATGTGTGAAGGATGCAACAAAATCAGCTCATCTGCCTGAAGTGTATATTCATTTTAAAAACTACATCTACTAGAATTCCAGTAAATCAGATGTGATTAAAACTAGGACTCAAAATTGTGCTTGTTCTGGGTAGTACAAGCTGAGCATAACTGTGTTTTAATATTGCAGTTAATGCCAGTGCAGACTTTCACAGAAGTGCAGGTAGATATACATTTGGACTGTGCAAAGAGAAAACTGAAAGGTTCGTTTGGTTTGCAGCTTGCTGGTATTAAGTAAGCTTTGGATCGGAGGATAACTTCTGTTGCTGTAAGAGGCTTTGCCAGCATTGTCTAGGCAGAGAAGAGATTGGTGCCTCTTAATGTATTCCTCAGTCTTTGAGTGCTGAAGTTACTTAAGCTATCTCATTTACAGGTATCATGAACCTTACAACAGTAACTAAAAATTAAGAGCCAAATTCTGATCAAGTAATGGGTTTGGAAAACCTGGTATTTGACAAAAGTTTGTCTGTATGTGCTACAATGAGGCATTCAAAAGCAATGTACACATCACATTTTGTCTCTCAGCTAGTGACTCTAGTGCAATTAAGATACTTTTCTGCTGGATGAAAACTCCAGATATTAGGGGGCTCTATAGAGAAGTGTTTATACACCCTGTGGAAATTGGCAAGTTGTAACTGAAGCAAATTTCTTGTCAACTTGGAGAATGAGGAAGGTGCAGGTTCAAACTCCTTCCTAATATATGACTAGTAAGCATATAAAGCCACAAGATCTTTCTGGTATGAGAGAGGACCATGAGCTAGATGAATCACCATAGACATTACATAGAAGTGGCTTTCAATCATTTAAGTTGGAGCCACGTTGTATGACAGAACACAGTTAATGATCCACATTATGTGGTATATTTAAATACCTATGTCCAACACAATTATTGTCAGTTGGTCAGTGCAAATTGGTCATCTCAAATGCACTAACACAGTTATCACCTAATGTGAGACTACTGGGTCTTTAATTCTTCCTGTCCAGCAGTTTTGGTGTTGCAATTCTGAGGGCATCAAATGAACCTCAGGTGCTGTACAGATGGCAAAGCCAAGTTAATACAGAAAAATGAGAAACAAGTGACTACTTAGTGTACAGGAATGTGTGATCTGCATCACAAATACTTGACCACATTGCATACAGGAAGCCCAACCAGATGGCTGTATATTAAAACACATCACTTCTTGAGAGAATTAAGTACAGGCAATTTGCTCACATTTTCTGCGGACCTGCCGCATATCACATTAAGATAGAAAGAACAAGAGATTAAGTACCTTATTTATTGGCAACGTTTGTGCGAAGTTGGCAGTTAGTTATAGGGTTTTTTCCATATATAATTGAATTTGTACCTTCTTATGAACGGTAGCAGGCTTAGTTTTAAAACATTGGGGGAGTACGATATGTCATTACATAGCACAATGTATGCACAGTTGAAACAGAATTAATTTGCATTTCATTTGCATGTCAAAGACAAAACTTGTGTTAGGATATATGGGGGTGTGGTCAGGATGCTTAAAAAAAAGCTCAAAACCCCACAAAGACACCCACCCCAAAACCAACTTCAAAACCTAGGATATTGAGATTTGGAGTACTAAGCAAATGCTAGTACTCCATCTGTAGAATACTTTCTTTCCTTTCTTTAGCTTGCAGAAAGTGGCTTCTGTACAGGCCATGAACCGGACTCCATGGAGTTCAGCTCACTAGGAGGATGGGTAGCAACCCGAGCGTCAGGCATGAAAAAAACCATCTATGGAAACATTGAAGATATGGTAAATAATTCTGATACTTTTTTCTAATGTTTCAGTTTGGAAGCTTAACTCTTATAGTGACTCACAATGAGAGGAAAAAGGGCTAATAAAACTGTGGTTCTCTTAAGTGATAAAGTTTTGGCATCAAATCTTAACTGAAACTGTTGTTTTCTTGCCTTTGGTATTAGATGGGTGATAAGGATTATTAGTATCAAAAGTCAATTTCATTTTGGTACTCACTGGCTAGCTTAAGGAATTGTTGCCTTCTCCTGACTGGTGCCTTCTTCCATTATTTTGTGCTCTCTATTAATCCAATGTAATAAACTTGTCAAACATTCAGGGTAATTGCAAAAGACCATGTTCTCTCCTACACGTTGTGTATTCCTGAAGTAGTCTAGTTGGATCATCTAACTCTGATATCAAACTAGTTCTTTCTCTTTTCCTGCCTCCCCTAGGCTAGTAGTTTTTCAAATCAGTAGGCTGATCTAATTGACCATGTGGAAGCACAATAGTGAAATCTAATGTCACCACATGGTCTGTAGGAACACTGAGGAAGGAAGCAATGGCAGCATTCTACTTGTGAACCTCTTGTAAGCATTAAAATAGTTCAACTTTAACCCAGGTAATTTGTTTTTTAAAGCATATATTTTGATTTAAAAATCAACCTTCTCTGTTATGACAAATATATTGAACATATTGAACTTAAAATCATTGCTGTTCAGCCTTTGCCTTTTTGCTTCAGGCTTCCAGCTTTCTCTTGTAGTTCATACTTGTGTCCTTGCACGCATGTGGGTTTTTTTCCTTCTTTCTTGCAGCACACTCTAGGTAATGCATCCCTGTAATCTCAGGCTTTTTCATTGGCTCACAGCGCAAACACATTTGTTCCAGGCATAGGCATGACACTTTACTATCAGTAACTGAGCTTGGCAGGAGCTACACAGATTTTATTCAGGAGGCCTGGCTAAACTAAAACTACTAGCACTTACAAAGTGTCTGTCATCTGTCCTCTACTGCTTGAAGGTGTTACCGAATGGTGTAGTTTTGCTTGTACTGATAGATGTGAAGCAGAAGGCTTTTCTGTGATGGAAACATAACTTTAGGCTATGACAGCTCCTGAAATTTTCATTAGGAGGAAACAGGATTGAAAATTGATTCAGAGTTCATGAGTTTCAAAATGGCACAGTGAGAAAGTTTCAGGGAAGTGCTTACTTTCTGAGGAAAGTTTATATCTAGAAATGGTGTGCTGCATAAGCTGCCTAAAATCCACTTTATTGCAGAATCAAAAGTTTGTAAAATGCACATAACTAAATTCTTTAATAACTCGGAGCAGGATGAAAATTACTTGGCTACCCATGCTTGAAAGTTTTAAAGCCATTAGTTGAAATTCAGTCATTTTGGCTTAGCTTAAAGGCTTCACTTCAAATAAAAACCCAACCCCCCACTTCTTTCATATAAAATAGAATAAAGGATTGAGAAAACATACCTAGGCTCTGTATTGCATGTGCGTGAATAAAACTGGATGTAATAACATTTGAAAAACATTTCAAAATATACAACTTTCTAGCCTTACATATGTATGCTTTATTGCAGATTTAATGTTGATAATCTCTTTCATTAAGCTTGTTTTTGTCTTTCTTCCTAATAGAAATATTTGTGTAGCAAACAATAGCTAAATTATAATAGCTTTATCAAGCAGCAGTTCTAAAGCAAAATCTAAACCCTCACTTTTCTTCCTCTGAAGCACCATGTATATTCTGGAATAAAATCCTAATATTCATAAAGTACTACCCACATGGAGAAACAAAACAGTTTTAACTTGCATTGTCTGCATGTAGCCAACAGCTGATCTGATTTGCTATAGGACTGGAAACAATCTGTTGTGTGGGCAGACGGTGTTGTGTTATTGTAATTACAATAGTCCTCACATGATCTCAAAAGTTCTTTGGGCTGCCTACAGGATGTTCAAAGTCTACAAAGCTGTACTGTATGATGTTTTGTGGAAAATAAATACTGTACAGGAAACCATTATGCTTAATGCTAGTATTGGTTGTTGTTGCATATTGTTTGAACAGGTGATTCACATAAAAATGGTAACTCCTAGAGGAATAGTAGAAAAAAACTGCCAAGTACCTCGCATGTCAACAGGACCTGATATCCATCACTTCATTATGGGATCTGAAGGTATAGACATAGTAATTTAATGTAACCACACCTTTATTCGGCTTCTGTAATGCCTTGATAATTTGACCATCTTTATGTCATGGCTTCTACTGTGTCTATGGGTAGTATTATCCAGGCATGGATTTCTTCTGTTAGGGTAATAAATTGAGACGTTAAGACTGTGAAGTTGAGGAACTCTGAACAGTGCTTAAAACAGATCTGTGGAGTTAGCCTACAAGTCTAGTAACAAACATCATGATTTAGAGGATGTCTTGTTGGGAGTTTACCATGTAAATAGTCAAGAATAAATCACCTACAACTGAACTCTTGGGATTTCTGGTTTATGTTAACTTAGGACATCCTGGTAAACATTTAAGTTGGGTAACTCGCAAGAAGTACATCTTGCAATCCTTTACTTAGTTCTTCTTTCTTCCTGAAGGGACTCTTGGAGTGGTTACTGAAGTTACGATAAAGATTCGCCCAGTCCCTGAGTACCAGAAGTATGGCTCTGTGGTCTTCCCTAACTTTGAACGAGGGGTGGCCTGCTTAAGGGAAGTGGCAAAGCAGGTAAAGAAAAGCTGGATGTTGACTTCAGTCAAGGGCACAGATTCTAGCACTAGTGATGTGCTGATGCTGTAGTATTTCTGGCAACTGATAACCAAGGATTTGAGATACGAACCCCATAAAGTGTATATGGTCCGTGAGGCTTTTGGAAATTATGCAGTTGAGGCTTGAGTGTGTTCTGAATTTGCTTGATGTACTGAGCCAAACCATGGATGTGCCTTTTGATATCTTTTTTTCAATGAGAGTTATTTCCATATCTTGGCACAGAAAATTTGGCTTTGCATCTCCTTCAACGGAGAGCTTTATTCTGAGATTAATTCAGGACTATGTAAAAGGAACCAGTATTTAAAGGAAGTAAGTTGCAGCACGCAAGTAAAAGGCAGTTGAATTTATGGTTCTGAAGTGACACAGGAACAAAAGTTATGCAATTGAAGGATATGGCCTATGTTTAGAAAACACTTCCTGAAGCATAGTGACATTTTCTGGCGAGCTGGATATTTTGAGGTGGAATTGTGCTTACAGTATTTAAGTAGATCCTTCTGCATAGTGTGATCAGATGGTTTTCAGGTAGCAAAACCCAGACATGGATATCCAAATTGCATAATAACTTTTCCTCATGGCTATGCTTCAAATCAAATCTTACACTGGCTAGCCTCTTTCTTTGCTATCTTAGACTAACTTCTCTTTGCTCTGTGCAGAATGTATCAAATAAGTTTTATGTGTGGTGGAATATACCCTGAGTTGGGGAAGTAATTTCAGAAATGTTTTAATTAATGCCAAACTAAACACAGCTTTACATTTTTTCCAGTGATTGGTCTAAATTAATGACTTAATGTTCCAAGCCAGATGTTCAAACTGGTATGTGAATGATATGTATATGCTAGTCAGCAGCACTTGCCAGTTCTTCTTTCATGCTTCTACTGCTAGTGCTTGTTCTTCCTGTTAAAGGTATCTAAGCAGACTGGGAATGCTTAATCATGTGGCTGAACAACATTTTAAGTCAATTAAGTAACTAGTGTCCTTTTCCTAGCTATGAGCTTAGGTAGAAAAGGAAAAAAAAAGGCACTATTAGCCATTTAGTGTTGCTCCATTTTTAAGCTTCTGTTGCTACTGCTGCTGTTTCACTGCTTACTTTAGCCTGAAGTACTTATTCCTCTTCTGTTGCTCTTTGCATCAATCTTGGTAGTAATTACAACGATTGTTATCTGAAAAGCTGTTTTTGTCTGTATTGGTCTACTTTTAATGTAAGAATAACCAACCTGCAGGATATGGGTGGTTCTCATTTAAAACCACTCACCTGCCTACCTTCTGTCAGCCTGCCTGGTGAGCTATCTTAGTTCATGCTCTTTTTTCCTATTGTGTGATAAGGTATAAAGTACTGATGTTGTGGAGGGTGAGCATGTCAGTGATAGAGACATGCTTCCATAATTATGTGATTAGCTGAGAGTAGCCTAAAATTCAGGCTTTGTCATGTTCCTCTGGTCATACATGTCAGTATGACTAGACATAGCTATCACAGGTACATGATGTGGGTATATGCATGATGAGAAGCTTGCCTAATTGAGGGCAGTCTGGTTTTCAGATTTCTGTACAGTACAGAATGTAGGTTGGACCCAGATAGGGATTTCAATTGCAGTCTGATGGCAGAGCATTAATATACTGGGTCTGCCTGCAATGGAGTTAATTTTCTTCATAGCAGCCCAAGTGGTGATGCATTTTGTACTTATGACCAAAACAGTGTTAACACACCAGTGTTTTAGCTGAACAGCATGTACACACTTGTAAAGACTTTCTCTATTTTTCATTTTCTTCCCCACCAGCAAGTAGGTTGGAAGCAAACAAGAGGCTGGGAGGGAATGCAGTTGGGACAGCTGACCCAAATTGACCAAAGGGATATTCCATACCATAGTAACGTAGAAACACAGAACATTTTGGGTTAGAAGGGACATTAGGGGTCACCTAGTTCCAACCGCCCCTGCCATGGGCAGGGACACCCTCTACTAGACCAGGTTGCTCAAAGCCCTATCCAGTTTGGCTGTGAATGCTGCCAGGTATAGGACATAGAATCAGATTAATCTGTGTAAGATCCCAGTCAGAAGTAAAACTGTAGAGAATTAGACTTTTTCAACGAATTCGTAATGTATGTATTTCTTTCATGATATACCAACATAAGCTTGGTATTCTAATCACGTCTGGCATCTTTAGTGCATATGGCAATTTAGAAAACCTCTCAATACTTGAAGGCCAAAGGTCTTTGGACTACACTTTTGTTGGCTTGATGCTAAACTTAAAATTCTCAATGCATTATATCTAGACATACCTAATAAATGTTGCTATTCAAGTGAAAACAAGCTTATAGTCACTGCTTTTCAATTATGATGATGGCCATGGGTCTCTGGTATCAAAGTGCTTTCTTATATTGTGTTTTTAAATAAAAACTGAATTGTAGTGAATGTTAGCAAAACTATGTACATAATCCTTTTTTTATTCTTCTTCCCTCTTGTTCCCCTAACTTGGCCCTCAAGAGATGTGCTCCTGCGTCAATTCGCCTTGTTGACAATGCACAGTTTCAGTTTGGTAAGTATGTAGATGTTCTCGGATAAATTCTCTTTCCAAGGGTTTTGCTTTTTAGTCACTTAAGTCTGTTTTAGGTGGTAATTCTGTTGCTCAACTAGGACAATGAGCCCAAACACCAGATAGTCCCACAGTGTGTACTTTCAGGAACAAAAGCCTGGTTTTGTCCCTGAGAAAACAGTATCAACTACAACAGTCAATAAAGAGCCTGCTCTGCATATAAATACATGAGAATTTTTGTTGCTACTTTTCCGTTCTTGGCATATAGTCTACTGCAGAGTTTGTAATCATGGTGGTGCTTCCTGTGTTTTACCACAAGGAGCAGAGATTATAGTTTTGCGTTATAATGTGCAATATATGAAACGTTTTCTTTCTAAGTGTACGGATGAGAAGTTGGATATGATGAAAAAAAGATCAGAATGCAGGCACCTCATTTTGAATGTAAGTTGATTGTATTTCACAGGAGCATCACAAATATGGTATGCTTACTTAAGTGTGCTTGGAGGTGTACTCCTGGGGATTTGTTTTATCTGCAAGTAGAGCGCCAAAGAAGGAAGGAGAGTAATCAATTGCTAAAGTTCATGCTTTATTCAGGAGGAAATACTTTGTGAAGTATTTTAGAAGGAAGTATCATGTAAATGGTGCATAACTTTTTTATGAATTGGGCTCACAGCATGTAGGCCAGATGCGAGACTGCTATAGTGAAGCAGTAATGGGAGTTCAGAAGTTGCTTGTGACTGAAAACAATGGAGCAAACAGTAAAAGACTTTCATCTCAATTAAACCCAGTCCTGAGGCAGAGATGTTAATTTAACAGACTCCAAGACACCGTTTATATATCCTGGTAATTTTAGTTCCCTGTATGTGATTAAGGAAGCAATTACTAGCTTTATGTAGAAAATCTTGCACAAGTGACATAACCGTTAAGGAAAAAATTGCTAAACTCCTAACTTGCACCATTTTTGACTATTGGTTTCAGTGGCTTTGGCATAACTTTAAAAAAGGTCACTGATTTGGTTAGTTTTTTAGTGCAAAAACTAATGAGGTGCTCTTTTAAAGTTTTCCATGTGCCATGTATTTGTAAAGATCTAAACTAGGGCAACCTTAATTAAAGTGCTAAATGGAATATTTGTGCGCAGTTGTATGTATGCCTTTAAAACAAAATAATAAGAACATTTTCCTAAATCATCTTCTAAATTAGTAGAGAGAAGTCTCTTTAATTATGATAATTAAAGCCCTCCAAGCAATTCTTGCAACTTCAGCTACTAAGCTGTGTTTTATTTGCACATTGAAGTAGGAATTTTAAGAGCACTGTTTGTCTTAACACACCTTTTTCCACTTCTTACCAAAGGTCATGCTCTTAAACCACAAGTTGCTTCCATTTTTACATCATTTTTGGATGGACTGAAAAAATTCTACATCACAAAGGTAACTGGGGGTTTAATACTGTTTGGAACTTTGCATGCTATTCATACAAAGAACTTCTTGGTAGACTGTCTCTAATGTAGCTGAGTTTGAGTGTAACAGATCCAACATAGTAATATCAGGTAACTCAAGATTCTCAAGGTGGTTTAATCAAAAATGAGATCATATGTTTGAGGGGTTGTTCCACAAGAGTTGTTCTCACTGGTCGTATCTGTAGATGAGATTAATATGCCTTGTCTAATAATGAGCCACTGATGGAGCAAGGCTGAAACCAGTTTATCTAGCTTGAAGACCACTGATAATTAGTTAATACTGATGGAGCAGGGCTAATACTTTACTGTCTTTTCTTCTTCCCAGATTTTGTCGTGGCATAATATACCTTGTTACTACAGTGAACTAGAATTTTAGGAGAACATCAAGATACTTGTCTTGAATTGCCTGTGTAAAGTGTTCTTACAGTCTTTCTGGAGTATCTCTTAATGAATACTCTTTAATCCAGAATTATCTGGTGCTAAAATGATTTCATCTAGGTTTTTGTATTAAATAATTTGTCTTGTTACTGTGTTTTTTTCCTCCAGATTAGCTAACTAGGGAGTTCCTGGGTATTCAAATGTAGGAAACAGCATTATCCTGCTTTTAGATAACTGTTAGGAAGACATAAACATTCCATTCTGATCTTATAATACTGAGCATCTTCAAGGAGTGGGCTTATTTTGAGAGACTGTGGCTAATACTGATTATGTTGCTTTTTCTCGAGCTACTGAAATTGAAAATACCATGTGTCTTGGGACTTACTTTGTTAGGGAATACCTATTAATTCTAGAGATAGCCCAAAACTGTTACCTGCCTTCCCATATCTGCTGTAGTAAAGGTTTTGGTAACAAGACAGCTGTTGGTTTGAAATAATCCTCGTTAGGAATCCCTCCTGCTTCTGTACCTGGCAACAAGCGTCACTGCTTCCACTTGAGATACTGTGTCACCAAGGGGTGTTGTATGCCAATTCAAATTTTTCCATCTCTGCAGGAGAAAAAACATGGAGAAATAAGAACAATGCTATGTTATACTGATCCAGACAATTTAGGTTGGTAACCAGTCTGAAGCTCTTACTTCAGGGCTCAGTCCCCTGAGGCTGATATTGCAAGCGTTTCTGGGACCAAGATGCTCATATCCGTTTTACACTTCATCTGTGAATTGCTCCCTAGGGAGGGGAGTAAACATCAGATTAACACTTCATTCTTTTATTGAAAAGAGTAGTTGTTCGACAGATGCCACTTAATAGGGATGAAGTCTTTCTTGTTTACTCTACCATGTAGTCTGGGACTGTTCACTGATAGATGAATGTTCTAGGCATTGTTTGTCTACTAGTTCACACTGTAGCTAGTTCCTCCAGTGTCTCTTAAAGACAGCCATGAAGTGTTACCTGAGCATCACAGCCAAAAGATGGCAGAATAGACTGAAGGGATTCATACTAGATGAAATACAAGTGGTTCTAGAACATGGGACTGTAAATAGCATCCTTTATTCCTGTCCTTATAGTTTATCACTGTAGTAACAATAGTTTTCTAATTGTTAGCTATGCTGTTTTTGTAGGACTAATCGAAAAGATCCTTTTCCTTCTGAGGTGTATTCTATTTCACAGTGGTTTTCATGATGCTGTTCTGGCTTATTTTGGGGGTGGTAGGCTACAGTATCCTTTTCAGAAATTTGGATGTCCGTAGCTGGGTCCTAAGATGCAGATTTAGCTGAAGGACTGAGCCACCCTGATACTTTGCCTCCATGCTGGTTTTTTGAACCCTTCTGGTACCTTCAGTTAACTTCCAGTACAGTAAATATTCAGTTAAGGGACTAATAAAAGGAATAGCAACTACCTGGGATTTTTCTCAGCATAGTTGTTGTGCATAAAGGATGAATTTGATTCCCTTGATTATTTATGTCATTTATACAACTTTGCTTGGTGCTTAAGTAACAAGTTACAACACGCATAGTAGACTGGAAAAGATGAATGCCACTGGAAAAGGAAAGGCTTTAAAAAAATAATTGTTGGTCAATATGCATATTAAGAGTAGTTGTAAAAAATTTATTATTTAGGATACTTAAAAAGGGTAGAGAGTATTAAACTTTATTACAACTTTATGTTCCTCATTCTGTCTGAAACCTGCTTATTAGTGGTAGTTCATGGGAGTTAATTAATAACAGGGAGGAAAAAAAGGTATGTAGAAAATAAGTAAGGTGCTTTTGGACCAGTTGTGTAGAGATGGCTCTTGATTGTTACTCCTGAAACAAAGCCATACATACAGCCTCATTGCATTACTGTTAAACCTTTAATAGTTTTCTCCCCATTTCCACTAGGATATGTTCCCTCACGCAAGTTTAGAAGTTATTTTCCTTCCATAGTGTTTTTCCCAGCATAGGGATTCTCTGATACAACTATTTTGAGAACAGTGACATTTATGGTCATCACAGTCACCTTCCTGCTTTGACATAGGAATAGTTGGTAAAATACAAGTTTCTCCCAGTTGCTCAAAGCAGTTAAGACCTGTTCTTTCTTCAGCACATGTAGGCAGTTTTTATGTCTGTCTGGCTTTTTAACAGGAGAAAAAAGGTGACAGAGGTAGGTGACAGGTGGGCTTGTGAATGTTAGTCCTGTCAAGGACAGATTTAAGATTATTTTGGGAGTGAATTTTGGAAAGATGGGTTTTTTCCTATTCATTCCTCTTACTTGCAACACCACCTATTAACCAGAGCACATACTATGTATTTGAAAAGTAAGAACTTGTTGCTTGTATTCCACCATATAACGTGAAGCTTTCTGTCTTTGCAGTTTAAAGGATTTGATCCCAACATACTGTGTGTAGCTACCTTGCTCTTTGAAGGTGACAGAGAGAAAGTTCTTCAGCATGAAAAGCAAGTCTATGATATTGCCACCAAGTTTGGGTATGCTTGTCAAAAAACCTTTTCATATGAAGCAGAGTTAACTGTTCAGGAAAAAAAAAGGCAGAATTGCCATATTTTTAGTGATTACTGTATAGATATATTCTGAATTTTTTAGTTTGAAGTTGCAATAATCAACTAGCTACTGAATGCTCAAAATATATGGCTTGTGCTACCCCTTAATGGGTAACTTTGCTGGAAAACTTCAGCTGTGTATTGCAGAAAAGTGTTTGACTAAACATAGAATTAATGTTATTAAACTGGAAACTAGCCATTATAATAGCTTCTAGGAGTGGAAATGCTTTGCAGTACTAGACTGTATTTTAACTGCACAAGGGAAAGACAAAAATCATATGGGTAATATTAAATCTTTGCAGAATTGATGTGAACATATGACTGTAAGAAGCTTTTTTAAGGTGATTTTGTGTTTATTTAAAGGAATGTCAGTGAATTTCTGTCCCACAGTCTGTTTTCTGTTATTACAAAGGAACAGAAAACATTCATTGAAGCAGGCTGAATAGTGAGCTTCTGTAGGTAGCTTCTGTCCTTCTGCTTTGATTAATGAAAACCATTAAGTGGGATTTGTTAAGAGTATACTTTTTTCTTTTCAAGAAAGTTATTGCTAGTGTTATTAACTATTCAAGTATACATAAGTATTGTTTTATGCATTTCAAGGCTATCCTTTCTGAAATCTGTTTTCATTGTGCTTTTATTCTACCACTTAAAATACCTTATAAAAGTGGGATTTCATATGAGTAGCTGCTAACATTCAGTGATAAGAATAATGTTGCTATTATCTTAAAGAGCACTTTATTGTAATGTCATATGCAAGAAAAAGCTTCAAATGTGAATCCATTGTATTTTGGTATTTCCAAGGCAATTTGTTGATAAGGGCAGATGAAACTTGTCTGTGTGAAGTCTGTTAGAAGACAGTGCTCTGTGCTGCTCAGTTAAGGCTTAGTTAACTGTTTAGTTCAGTGTTTAATATCTTCACTTCCCTTTTTCTCTCTTTCTTTTTTTTTTTTTTTCTTCAGTGCTGTCTTTTTTTGTTTGCTTTTTTTATCCATTCACATCACTTACACTTTTGGGATCTTAAGTCAGTAGTCTTACTCTCAATGACCTGTAAGCATACAAATGAACAGATCCAACACGCTTAGAAATGTTATGTGTATTCCTGCAAATGAACATGAATGTATACTGTGCCTGGTTCCATTTCCCTGCTCTCTTTTGATGTTTGAAGACTTACTTTAAGATCACATTAAATGTTTTGTTACTGTTAATCTCTTCAGACTATGGTATAAAAAGAGATGCAAAGAGTTAAAGGTCTGGTCTGAAGTAACTTCTCATGTCTATTGAAGATGACCCTACTACTTGCAACTATTGTAATGCAGTTTAGATGCATCTAAACTTACACATATGTTTGATATCAGAATATTGTTTTCTAATTATTTTTGGAAACAAGTGACTGCTTTGCTGAAAAACTAATTAAATTCTTGTTAATTGCAGTGGCTTGGCAGCAGGAGAAGATAATGGACAGAGAGGATATATGCTGACATTTGTCATTGCTTACCTTCGGGTAGGTCACATTTTGTCTGCCTGCTGAAACTTGTGTTGGTTAATACAACAAAACAGTTTTTCTTTTAAAGATGCTTTCCCTGAAATCTAAATGCAGGTTGCCTTGGATGATATGTCAGTGTTCTCCCAGAGGTTGTATCTCTTCCGTTTCTGACTAGTGTTTGCTCATGGAACTTCATCTTAAAACACCATAAAACCATAAATTTATGTGCTTGCTAAAAAAATAGTTCCTGGTAAGGGTAGAGAAAATTAGATTGAAGATTCCATTGGTTTATTTAGCAGTTGCTAACTAAACAGATCAGACTTACAAATCTACAGGTTGAATATAGTCGGAGGCTGGGAGAGTACTTGAAATACTCATGTGCTCACTCAGCTCTTACTTGTCCTTGGATATCTGTTCTTGGCTGTGGTTTGAATCAGAATTCCAGGAGAAACTGACTTTTAGTGTGAACTGCTGCAGCTGTTCTTAGGAGTTTCAGTCCTGCTGTTTGAGAGCTCTTTTTTGAGAATAGCATGCACATCCTGAGTTACAGATTTTAAATGGATTTTATAGTCAGGGAAAAATCACTGAGCTTCCCTTTATTTCATCAGGCTATATGTAAAATGTTCAAAATGTTTGTCTTTATTCTACCTAGATAGGAATTGCATTCCAAATAAGTATTTCGATTAGGTATCATCTTGGTTAGGACAATGGACTTCTTGGCTTGATGCTGCATTGATACAAATATTTGATTAGTGTAGGCATACTGACAGTCTGACAAATTGTCTCACTGTAGCCATGACATCAAAATGTTTGTCATCTCTTTCTTTGAAGAGAGACCCTATATTCATAACTACAAACTAATGTCACTGGGACAGATGGGTATTTTTGCTACATAGACTTTGTTTTTCTCATAAGAACTAGCTAAAGTTCCTCAACTGTTAGCTGCGTAGCATAAATGAGATTCCCAGATGTTGATGCTGAATGTTACTGATAATTTCCTTTTCCTATTTATTAGGACCTGGGCCTGGATTACTATGTAATAGGAGAATCATTTGAGACATCTGTTCCTTGGGATAGGTATACTGTGGTTATTCTTTAGAATTGCTTAGAACTTGTACTTGATTTCATTCAAATTATTCCTAACTCATGTTTGCTCATGGGGAAGCTTTATTTAATTTAGGCCTTATGTGTGTTGGAGGCACCCTAATGTGCCTCAAGTCTTGCACCTGTGTGTTCTTGCTAAAGTTGCTAATAAATTACATGTCAGGATTGTGTAATTCCAATATATGCAAGCATTCTGTGATATTTCAGCTTAGGTTAGCTTGCTGTAACAAATCTGGGACTTGAAATTGCCCAGTTTAGGAAGCTGGACAACAGTCAAAATAACTGTATTGTGTGATGGGCAGCCACGTGTGTGAGATCAGCAGTATATTTGAAATAGACAAGTTCATAGTGAAGGTTAAAAGAATTATTTCAATATATTTAAGTTTTTTCTTTCCCCAGTAATGCAGGGAAATGAAAACTGAAAATATAACCTTTTGTCCAAGATTAAGGTCTTTTACCTAATTGATTGGCTTAGAAGGAACCTTCTAGTTCCAATCCCACTGCCATGAACAGAAACACCTTCCACTAGACCAGGTTGCTCAAAGCCTCATCCAACCTTGCCTTGAACACTGCCAGGGATGGGGCAGCCACAGCTTCTCTGGGCACCCTGTGCCAGTGCCTCACCACCCTCACAGGAAATAAATTCTTCCCAGTATCTAACCTAAATCCTTAAACTCTTTGCAGTTTAAAGTTACCACTATGTGCCTTTGTAAGAAGTCCCTGTACAGATTTCTTGTAGAGGCCTCTTTAGGTATTGGAAGACTGTTGTACAGTCTCCCTGAGCCTTCTCTTCTGAAGGCTGAACAACCCCAGCTCTCTCAGCCTGTCTTCATAGGAGAGGTGCTCCAGCCCTCTGATCATCTTCGTGGCCTCCTCTGGACTCACTGCAACAGCTCCACGTCCTTCTTATGTTGTGGACACCAGAGCTGGAAGCAGTATTCCAGGTGGGGTCTCAAGAATGCAGAGTAAAGGGCTGAATCCCCTCCCTCCGCCTGCTGGTTATGCTGCTTTAAATGCAGCCCTGAAAACGGTTGGCTTTCTGGGCTACAAGCACATGTTACCATGTTAGAAATAATTAAAGCAAACCAGGTATGCCTTATGACTAGATTTAATAGCTCATTGCCATATGAGAATTATAACATTTCAAGCTGGCAAACTATAGTGATTCCTGTCCCTTGACAAAAAGAGCTTTCATTACCTATTCTGCCTCAGCAAACTTACAGGAGTACAGAAAAAGCAATACTAGTGAAGTCTTGATGAGGACTATTCTTGGAACAAAATCTAAGCCAGTTAGAACAGACGATTGCCTGCTAAAACCTGTTTTTGTTAGATTATACTTTTCTGAAAAAAATGGTTGAAGTTGTGTTTTTAGGAAATTGTATAAGAAGATGTAGCAAGTTTTTATATCCAATATGTGTTTTGTTGTAGGGTTTTGGACCTTTGTAGGAATGTAAAAGAAAGGATAGTAAGAGAATGCAAAGAAAAGGGTGTTCAGTTTGCTCCTCTTTCCACCTGCAGGTAAGCCATGCAACAACCTAAATAATTTTTTGAATCATTGACTAGTAAGAGAACTAAGGCAGAGGTCATCAAACTTGCTAGCTAGTAGGTGAAGTGTATCTATTAATGATATTACAAACACTAGTAATCTTGACTTTCCTTTTTAACCTGCAAGTGGATTTCATGAACAAGTGGGTAATTCAAGAGATTAATAGCACTTGATTAGTCTTGATACTTAGTCTTGTTGGTATTTATGAGACTTGATTATAATGACATGACTGAGAGTTGAAGCTCTTGGCATTCAGTCATTTGTGAAGCCTGATCAAAAAGGATACAGAACTGCTTAAAAAAGTCCACCCTTTTAAATAACCCAAGTAACCTTCTGAATTGTGTAATGTCACGTGGCTTGCTTAATACCATAAAGCTTTGTTTGTAATGCAGTTCTCTTCGACAGGGTGACACAGACTTATGATGCAGGTGCATGTGTCTACTTCTACTTTGCCTTTAACTACAGAGGAATTAGCGATCCTATTCATGTCTATGAACAAATTGAGGTAATGTATATAAGAGCAATAGTTAAGGGGAGGGTGAGAAATTGGTATCCTATAATATATGCAGAGCACATTGGCCAAGCTGACTGAATTTTTCAGGGAGAATCTCCAAAGTCTGTAAAGCTTTTATCACTAGCAACTAAGGAAAGAGGTGCACACTAATAGTGCATTAAGTAGAGAAAAGGCTACCAGGTGAGTATGTTAGACATCAGCTTATGAGTGAAGTGTAGGAAAGCTTGAACTGGAGTTTGTTCTTGGATGGCAAAAACTATCAACCATAAAACCCAAATCCAAGGGAAACAAGACTTTCTCAGTTTCACTATTTACAAAGCTACTTCTTTCACTTAATATTCTATTAGTCTTTAAAATACATGGTAAAACTATCGAGATAGTAAGATCTTTTATTAACAGTGTAACTGAATAATAAATATGAGGGTCTTTCTTGTGCTATTTTAGAGAATTAACTGCTGTGGTTATTTCCATTTAGGCCTAGGTAAACACTGACCTAAGTCTGCTATGTTAGATTTATGTGCTGGCTTTCATAATGTTTGGAAAATCCCCACTTAAGTTTATCTGCGTACTTGTAATAAAATGCTTACCTGGGTTGCATGCCCTTGATAACTTCTGAAACCTCATACACCTGTGTAAATTAGTACCATAGCAACCATTTGACTAACAACAAAAATCTTGTGCATTTGCTGTTGAATAAATATCTTCTCTTTCCAATTTAGAGGGCTGCTAGAGAAGAAATACTTGCCAATGGAGGTAGTCTGTCACATCACCATGGAGGTAATGTTCTCAGTCTAATATTAGTGTCTTCAATATTGCTAAATATTCATGACTACATAAAATAGTTTGTAATTGAACTTTGAAAAATATTTTACAGGCATTAACTGAAATTACTGGGGGAGAGGAGGGGAAGGGCATCTCCTGGCGTTCTTTCTAGGAATTTCTTGTGCCTTTGCCAGATTTCCAGGGCTTATGTCCCTAGACCTTATTTGCTTGATGTCAAATCACACAATGTGGTGTATTTATGAGCACCAGCCTCAAATCTTTTATAAGAAGTCTACAGGCTTTGTGAGAACTTGAAAATGTAGTTGGTCAGTTTGTCTTAAGCAGCTTCTTCTGACCCTTGTGCATAGGTGTATTCAGTTATGAAGACCTTAACTGGGAGTTTCACAGTTTTAAGACAGCTTAAGCTGCTGTAGCGAGGTAAAAGCTGTTAGCCTTAATTCCAGAGCAGTTAGTGAAAGTATCTGCATAAAAGAGCTAGTGACTTGAAATGGGCTATGTTGCAATCTACCATTTGTTGCATAATTGTTATGGAAGTATTGATATTATCAGTGTGTTATGATTACTCAATTTCTTTTCTTGGAGTTGCAAATCACTTGTCATGAGTTATTAGCCTCTTTGCAAGCTATTTTGTGCTTTAGTATGAAGAATCTATGTCATGTGTAAGGGATGCTTTGTATACCTTATGTATGCTTTTCCCACATATTCAGATAGCCTAATTTGATTGCATTGTGTCCTATACAATGCTGCATACTTGGATGTGTGCAAGACTTGTAAAGTCAATTTGATTGTTAAGCAAAGTTCTTAAATGCAGCTAACTGGTTAAGTTAATGTACTTCTTACCTCTCTTCTCTTGGGGTGTTGTGTGATCACAGAAATAAAAGCAAAGAAGTAGTCTAATGGTATGAAACTAGATAAAAAATTTTGTGATTCTAATAAAGCTCTGTGTGTGTGTGAAAACTGAAAGGCAGAAGCTGTGACTTAAAACATAATGGTGACTTTCTGGACTTGAAACCTTTAGCTATGGCTGTTTTCAGACATCTAGCTTTGTGATAGAAACTGAAACTGACTCTGGTTTAGCAGTGTCAGGATATTGAAAGATGTGTAGATGATGATAACATGAGTGAAAACTGCTTCAGGATTTTTAATATGCTCTTATTTTCCTCTGATTAAATCTTTAATATGGTGGTACATTGGACCAGTCAATTCTCACACATGGGATGTGGAATTGCCTCCTTGATGTACTATTGTGCTCTCCCCTGCTGTGGCAGCTGCATTTTACTGTGCCTAGCATTTTAGCCATTAACTTGCATGCAGCTGGAGCTTGTCATGTGTTTGGAGGTATTTGCCCTCACCATATGAAACCTTGCTTACAGCATATGTTGAACAAGAAAAAAGCTATATAGCGTTCTAAAACCCTTGCACACTTGAGCTTTCTGAACCTCCACAGATCTGGAAAACTTGTGTTTTGGTAGACTTCTGCTGCTGCTGCTGTATGCATGACTGCCTCTTATACTAATAAATATTTTCAGCTCTGTGTGGTTTTGTCTGAAAGTTCATTGTGTATGATATTCAGGATTACTTTTTTCCAATTCTTAGGAAATGTGCTGCTGAGAATTACTCTAACAGTATCAGTTTTATTTACTGACCTTCAGGCCCTGTCATTCTTGGCACTGCTAAGACTAGTCTACTGTGTGGGGTAAAAGAAAATACTGATGCAATTTCTTGTAGTATTTGTCTTGTAATTGTGATTAATAACAGTTGTTTTCACTATCTGGAAGCAGACAGGCTAGTTTGTCTGCCTACAATCACACTGTGATAAATGGAGCTATTTTAACTCCAGTTTTGTGTATCAAAGAAAACAGATGTAGTCTGGGACTCGAGGCTATGGGAAATACAAAGCCTACTTAAGTCAATCTTCATACACTCCTTGAGTGAAGAAGTGGTCATATGTGACAGTTTGAGATGGTTAAAGCTCTAAATTACATCTGGGAAGTACTAACTGTAGGTAGATGCATAGCTACAATTACAGATAGAACTGAAATCATGATACTTTTAACCTTATAAAGAGCCATTTGAGAAAGACTTTACTTTGGATTCTGTTTTAATCTCAGTCTTTCTTCTCCCCTTCATCCAGGCTAATGAAAAATATTGTAACTTTTAGGCAAGACTCACTAAAGGTAGCAATACCATGAGAAGATTTCCATGTGTGTCCTCCCTTAGCCCCCCGATGAGTTTTGAGACTTAAAATTTGTAAGAAGTATAACATTTTTTGTTAATAGATTACATTAACGAGCACACTTTGCAATATGTAAGAACAACATTGATACACTTCTGTACTTTCTCTGTGGCAATATCAGCCTTGTACAGAAAGCATCTGATGGACACAAGAAGCTATAGTGAAGACAGACATACATCTGTGTAATGAATTATTTCTATGATACTGCAAATTAAATTACTTTAATCAAATAGTCCTTTTTGATGTCCTCACTTTCAACTTTCAAATATTTAAATCTAATTGGTGTCATGGCAGGAATGGTTTTCCTACTTTAATGTTAGTATTTAACACTTGATAATGTTTTTGGATTATATAATGATCAGAACTTACATTTAGGAAGAATGAGGCATATTTGTTGCTATAAAAATACACCCAAAATGCATAGCTGATGCATAGCACTTCTTACACAGGGGGAGTTCAGCCATTATCATAGAATCATAGAATAGTTAGGGTTGGAAAGGACCTTAAGATCATCTAGTTCCAACCCCCCTGCCATAAGCAGGGACACCTCACACTAAATCATGGCACCCAAGGCTTCATCCAACCTGGCCTTGAACACCGCCAGGGATGGAGCACTCACAACCTCCCTGGGCAACCCATTCCAGTGCCTCACCACCCTCACAGGAAAGAATTTCTTCCTTATATCCAATCTAACCCTCCCCTGTTTAAGTTTGAACCCATTACCCCTTGTCCTGTCACTACAGTCCCTAATGAAGAGTCCCTCCCCAGCATCCCTATAGGCCCTCTTCAGATACTGGAAGGCTGCCATGAGGTCTCCACGCAGCCTTCTCTTCTCCAGGCTGAACAGCCCCAACTGTAGTGCCCCAGGCTGAACAGCCCCAACTCTCTCTGGTATGTCAGAAATTGATCCATATAGAGGAGATACCAGATTTTTTTATGATCCTGACAGTCTTGTTTAAATGTGGTACGTCTGTTGTTAAATTTGTTGTGAACAAACTGCTGAAAGGTGTAGTGGTTTTAAAGTCAGTTTAATGTGTGACTTTGAAGTAGTTTCTTTTACCTCCTTTTTCCATTTTACCTAAATGATATCTCCTAACATGTGACTTAGCAGAAGCTCTTAAAAGGCACTTCAAAATCAGATATTCTAGTTGTAGCATTCCTCTTTGTCTCCATTTCCTCCAGGAGATTTTTACAATCTTGATTATCGTTTTCACCTTGCCGTGACTGTGTCCTACACTTAGAAAAGGGATAGTGCATATCTCTGAATGCAGCTTTGATGCTTCAGCTTTCCTGGCAATTGAGTATCTTCAGATTTGAGAGTCATGTAATTAAGGATTGCTAGAGCCAGTTAGCTTCTAGTAACTTAGCATTCTAAAAGCAGCATTAGGAATGCCAATTTCTTGTACATACAAGGTTAAGTTTAGGTAAATGATTCTCTAATCATTAGGGCAAGCCCTAAAACCACCCATATGATGTGTCACACCTTGCATTCTTAATTCCAGTTTCATAAAATGCATGCTTTTTTGTATACATAATTTGATGAAGAAGTATCAGTAGCTATGGTAGCTATATAAATACAACTGTAACCCCTTAAGAGTACAGCATCAGAAGGGAACTGGCTGGATTTGGGCCTGATCTCTCCTGTATTACCAAGCTAAGCACCCATGTAAAACTAAGGAAAAGTATAAAAAATGAATGATAGATTGTTTCCCTTTCAGGGAATGTTTTAACTAAAACTGGTTACTTAAGGAAGCAATTACCAGCTCATGTGTTTGAGGAAATACCCCCATTTAGCCACTTAAAGTAATAGAACTCATTTTTGTCCACTTGCTAGACAAATTGACTAGAGTAAAGGTTAGCCAGGTAGACCCAGTTCCATATGTTTAGGTATAGTATCAATTTCCTGGCAGTTTATGTAGAAAAACTAAAGAAAGAGAAAAAGTAAAAAAACAAAGACAAAAAAACCCCACACCAAACAAACCCACCCCAAAATGAAACAAAAACCCCCAACCAACCAAACCCCAAAAAATTCCAAACCCAAACCAAATAAACCCCCCCAAAGAAGCAAACAAAAAAACCAGCCCGCCCCCTCCCCCCCCCCCCCCCCCCCCCCCCC
>NDXB01012600.1:474500-491797 GCA_002631895.1 Agapornis roseicollis | reverse complement strand
TTTTTTGTTTTTAAAGTTTTTTTTTTTTTTTTTCCCCTATTTAAACCAATACTGGTTTAAATTAGATAGAGTTATATTTTCATTTTAAAGTAGTCAAGGGGCTCTACTGTTTAGTAATCCCCTGTACAGTTTCCTACTTAAAATTAGTTTGGTGGCTTTTTAAAACTTATTATCGATTCCCTATTTTAATCGAAAGAGATTGCAGCCTAAACTTCATCTAGATTTCATAGTTTCTAAAGGAAGTAGACAGTGTGGAACACAGTCTTCCTCTGGGAGTATGCTGAGCTTAATGAGCTTGATAGTTTGGTGGGCTCAATAAATCAAATAAAGCAAAACATTTCTCATTTTTGAATAAAAGCATTTATCACACAGTGTTTATTCATTCATGGTCACAAGATTGATTGGCTCCTACAATCCTGTCATATATTGAAACACTTTGTTTTTGTTTTTCCAGTAGGCAAATTGCGGAAGCGCTGGATGAAGGAGAGCATCTCTGATGTTGGCCTGGGAATGCTGAGATCTGTTAAAGAATATGTGGACCCCAATAACATCTTTGGAAACAAAAATCTTTTATAAAGCCCTGCACAACATGATGTACTAAAACTTCTTCAGAATTACTGTTGAAAATCCTCCACTTTCATTGTACTGATATCCCAGTAATCAAATATAACATAGACTAAACTTTAAAAACTAGTGACTTACTTCAATTTTTTTTTTCTACCTTCTTCCCCTTCCCCCCAATAAAGTGTAATCATCACTGTTAATGTTTATGGATTTTTACTTACCATTCTCTTACACTTTGTGCCCAGTGGGTTGTTTAGGAGTTTATTACCAAGCAGGAAATGCAAACTTAGTTTTCCAAGTTTGGTTAGACAACAGAGTTGACAGTAGTTTCGATGCTGGATACTGCCAGATGTTTCTTACTAAAGCCTCCCCTGCAAGGAGAACAAAGACTGACAACAGTATTTTCTACAGAAGCAGCTGCTCAACCCAGCCTCTTGCTAAAGGAAAGCTGCTAAAGAGACAGATGAGAAAACACCAAGGAGTACTTCATTGTACTGGAGGATTAAGTATGTAACAGACTTGTAACCACCCAATACTTTAAGTACAAATGTAGGCTTTGATCAAAAAAAGACGATGTAAGTCAAACTATGTCTAAAAACTCAGTAGTCTCTCACTGTAGTCCTATTGGGAAATCTTACACAACTGAGCTGTTCTGAGTTGTATTTGCATTGCTGGGATAATCTTAAATTAATTGTAGGTCAGTCACTAAGTTTTGTACAATGGACGTTTCTCACTGTATGTTGAAAACAGGTTTGTAACAAAACTTTGTGTTCATCTGTACTTCAGTCTTAGTGTGTATGGGATTTGCTCCTGTTTTTTTATTTTGCACAGATGCAAAATACTCTTTTTCAGTTAAAAATAATGTTTTGGCTATTCAAATGAAACTGCCCAGCACTGTCTTTTGAAACAGTCTTAACAGTTTAATAAAACATATAAGTGGACAACATACTGTCACCTTGAAAGTGAGATTTCCCTTTTTAGTTTTGTACACTTTCCTATGGCCTTTATGAGTCATTCACTTCACAAGTAGCCAGTTTTAATTGTCCATTAAACTTTAAGACAATGAAATTTTTTTTGAGCAGTATTGTGTGAGAATAAGCATTTTTACACTGAAACTTGAGTGTTAATCAGTAATACTAAAAGTGTTTATCGATACTCATGATCCATTTTTAAGGTGGGTTCTTTTCTTAAATTATCCAACTTTTTGATAATTAATGTATATGACTGCATAGGATGTTAAAAATACAGACTACCCTCTCCATAGGCAACTGCTTCACAACTACAATGTCAGTTTGGACACCTTTTGTATTGGTAGTGCCCTTAATGAGGAGAAAAAATGAAACTGCATTTTGTTTTTAAACTATTTTAGAATACTGTCTAATTAGCTCTCAGTTTTGGTAATATACTAAAAAGAGTATAAAATGCTTGAAAAATACTGCATATCAGACAACTTTGAACTTGTTTAAAGAGCAATTTCAATGCTGCAATTTAAATTATCAGAAACCATGAAAACTCAAAACCACTTTAAAATGCATGTTGTCAAGGTATGTAAGGGAAAAAATTTATGATCCACAAGTCATGAAAGAGAATATTAATACTATATTTGCAATGTAGCTGGATTTATTTCAAATGGGTTTTGCTTCACAGCATTTCAACATAAAAATCTTGTTATTTTGTGTTTTTGCTTCTGGCCCCCAGAGTTCATATTGTGGCAGCAATGAGAACAGTACAGGAGTAGTCTGGTTTAGGAAGCCAGGTCTTTGAATGTGGTTAAGTGTTCCTTATGTACACAATGGTGTCTCAGCAAAGTTTATGCGGGGGACTTCCTTATCTTGCATGCTGCACTGTGGTGCTACATGGCCACAGCTGGTGTCTTGCCGATGACAACTTGTACTGATCTGACACAGAGACTTTTCTAGGAGTTGGTAGACATAAAAGGTATTTATGTGCCTCTGAAAGTGTATCTCTAGAACTATGAAGAATCAATTTTGACAGAAAGTGTGTGAAGCCTTTTTGCAGAATGACAGCGCAAACAGAACTAAACCAAGTAGTTGCAGCTCAGTAATACCAGTCTCTTACAATTTTGTCACAAGTACAACACAACTCTACTTAATTCTCTAACTATGGTTTCCTTACCCCTTTCCTGTATGTAAAGATACATGGGCAGGACCGCTTATACACACTATATCTAACCTTTAAATAGCTACTGGCTTCTGAAGTGATTTAAAATGCAGTAAAGATTTTTACTGCATGTCAATTGTCCTATGGGAAGGTGAAATAACAGGCTATAAGGGTCCCAAAGCAATGTCACTGGATAGCTCTGAGGAAAAGATTAACTACAGCTGTAACAGCTATTTTCTTTTTTTCTAATGGCCACTCTGTTGCTGTCTTGCTGAACATTTTTCTATCTTACAAACTGGTCAGAGCTTGTTGAAACGTGTCTTTAGCATCACATTTAAATTCCTAATCAAAGTCAAGAAAAGTGTCAAGTTTAGGAGACCTGGATGCACATGCGTCATTACCAGTCTCCCACTACTCTTCCTTGTGTATTCTCTATCTCTTTCTAAAGATTTCACTTCCCTTAGCTGCAGCCTGTTCAGAGGTGGAGTTTGATCCATGCAGATCAGAAGCATATCTTGGCATAACACATTACTTTTTCATTTACTCAACTATTTTGGCTGTATGTAAGTTGCAAGCAGTTTTAATTAATCTTGTCATGACTTCCAATTACTCATTTACTCATGAATTCCAATTCTACTCTATTGAAGAGGGAAAGGTGCAGAGTGAGTATGGTTTGACTGTGCAATGTATTTACATTAGAGAGTCCTTTATAAGAGTTTTGAGGGGGAAGAAGAAAATCTGTTGGAAATTGATCCAGGGTCTAAAGAAAAACATGACTCTTCTTGCTTAACTTACAGGATATTGCTGAGTTAGAGATGTCATCTTTGCCTTACAGCTGTGAACAGAGGCCTGGCCAAATAGCTCTTCCATAGCAATGTTAATTAAGTGAAACAAATTTCAAAGGCAGGGATACATTAGCACTGAAATCCAGAAAACACAGTTTGTTTCTCAATCCTGGAAATGTTTGTTTACCAAGGTAACTTTCTGCAAATAAAGCCAAACTTTGTCATTTCAGTGTGAGATTAACTGTAAAACATCAATTGTAATGTTAAAAGAATATAGAACCTTATATTATTAATAAAAAGATGGGCCTAAACAATTATGTGGTTCTGTGCTGAAACTAAACAAATATATTCTACTAACTTGTCATATTTGGTTCACTTTAACTTGATGGTGAGCTCTTACCTAAGGAAGACTATTAGGAATGTTTTGACACTTGCAGAGAGAAATGAGATTGAATTTGTAAATGTATGCCAATAGAAGCTTTGCTTTTGTGTCCCATGTAAAGCAAAATGAGAAAATGAGAGAATTTCAGTGAAGGAAAGGCAAATGACCAAATGAACTCCAGTCTACTCAGTTGAGAAATTTTGCTTCCTCAGTATTCCCTGTTTGGACAGCAAAGGGACTGCATTCAACATCTCTAGGAAAATTCTCCCAGTATGATACAGGAGCATACCTTGTCTGATTTAGCTTTCCCATATTTCAAAGACCCATTGTATTACACTATTGCAAAGGGGTATGCAGTCTCCTGCTGTTGATCTCATTTAAAATCTCCTTGTTACAGGTCCTGGAATCTACTTAAAAGTTCAGTGTGCATGAATGCATCGTGTGTGAGTAGAAGAGGTGTTTCTCAGTTATCTGCTTCGTTGCTATAAAGCCTTTATGCTCTTCAAGCTAAAATGGCTGAAATCATGTCTTGCTTGAAGAGCTATTGAATTGTCTTATGTTACTGCAGTTTCTTCAGTGCACATTGTTAAAAACCCACAAAATTCGTAGCATGCAGGTGACAGGCGAACTAATGACATGGTTCAATTTGTACAACTATAAGTATTTCTCAATATGATCCAAATTTCTTCCATGTGCTTGTTCACAGGAAGGCAAAAACTACCTGACATCAAGCATTTTATTTGTGTTTCCCTTGTACTAACAGCTTAAAAATGCAGGTTTTTTTACTTGGATCTAAATAGTCTCAATTTGAAGGAGATCTTAGATGATGATATCCTTGTCTCAGGATGCCAGCCAGATTCCATCAATGTTCTCTTTGTTTAAAAGAAGTAAGTTTTATAAAAACTTAGACCTGACCACACAGCTGTGTAAATACTACGGCTCACTGTTTATGGTTTTGTAGTCCCAACACTGATTCTGAATTCCACATTACCTTTAACATAAATTGATGCCTTTCCCTAGGCACTTTATGAAGACCAGGATTGGCAGGTAGTTGCTTTGTTTGGGTTCAGCCTCAAGGTCTGTTGTGGTGCTCAAGAGCAGAGGTGGTCAGATATACCTTTCAAAAATGTTTGCCATAATGTCTTTGAAAAATACTAGTGCTGCCTTTTGAAATTAAAAATTCAGTTTCAGAAATGTGGGTTATAATATTTAAAACTGTATTGTTACTTGCAATAGTCACCAATACAAGTTGCAATAACGTGTACCTCTACTGAAATGCTGTGAAATGTCTCATTTATGAATTTGGTTTTGCACTTTGGAAAAATGAAGCATTGAACTTTTTATGGGAGCTTTATGAATGGTTCGTTTTAATTCAGAATAAAGCTAAATTTGTTTCAATCGACTGTTCAGCAATTCCAGTATGACATTCCTGTTTGGGTAGTATTCAGCCTGTTTCTACCTTCATGGTAGTATGTAGTAGTGTGTCCCCCCCCACCTATGGGGACATAGCAGCTTTTAAATTAATGTATTTATTATAGTACTATAAAGTATCATAGCAACCTTCTTAAAGGATAAAGCACACTGATCTTTGCAATGAACTTGTGTGTATGTAAAAAGATGATGGAAAAAATCTGATGTGACTGTAATGCAAAATTTAAGCTGATGCTTTTAGAGTTTCAGATTAAATTAGGAAATAAATGAAAAATGGTTTTGTTTAAAAATCACATTTTAAAATTAAACTATTTTCTAATGATGAAGAATGTCACGTGATCATCACAACTTTGCAGTTCAGTATCATCTGACTTGTCCTAGCGCAGCTGACCTCCTGAGATGCTTCTATGAAGCAAAATCTAAAGGGGATGGTCTCAAGACAAGGTTTTGATAAAGCTGCCCCAATTTCAGGCTGCTGGAAGAGTTTGGCTGTATGCCCATGACACTGAGATTGGATTACTGTTGGTGTGATTGCATCAGTCAGTGCTAGCTCAGCAACGTAATATTCAAAGCCATCTGAAGACAATGGATGGCATTGATGTTACATATTAAATGAAGTCCAGCAAATACTGAAAGCATAAAGGACAATCTGCTAAGTTCAGTTACGCATAAATTGGATATCAATAGTGGCATTGATAAACGCAGTCTTGACTAGATGCAAGCCTGAGGATGTGGGAGTAATGAGAAGGTACAAACACAGCCGTTGACCTTTCTCCCTCCTAGCCCTTGGCAGCAGCCAGCAGTGTTTCCTGTCTCACTTAGTTCCTGCTGCTGCAGAGCAGGAAATCCTGGCTGCCCAGAGGCAAGGGTTAAAAGCCCTTCTGAAACATGAAGTGACACACATGCTCACCTAGCAAATATATAGCAGCTGGGTAAATACATGTAGAGATGAGGCTGTAAAAGCTGGTCATTAAGGAAAATAAATCTAGCTAATGTTAGAAAGCAAATGTAAGGAAGATGTGGATGAGCTGAATGGTGCATGAAAATCTCAGGTTTAGAATGACACTTGTTGACAAGATGTTGGTATGATACAGACCACAGTCTGGGTTTAGGGCATAGTCCTGGGTATATCTGAAGTTTGTTCCTTGACTTCCTTAGGACAAAATTCTGGTTGTATCCTAATATACTAGGAAAACAAAGCAAATTAAGTTTCTCTGCTGCATAGTTTGGTCCTCATTCCTCTTCCTTTATTCTCCCCTGCAAAGCTTTTGATCTTCATGGACAGCTTCAGACAAACCCAAATAAGATACAAGTCTTAGTGTATTAAATTCTTGCAGTTTTTTGTGGAAAATAGCAACCCCAATTTGGGCTGGCAAGGAAGATAAAAGCTGAAATGTCAGCTCAACCCTTTAATACAAGAGAACCCACATGGTAAAATCCCAATGTTAGTTGGTGTACATCCACTGCAGATGGTCAGTGTGCTCTGCCTTGCAGTGCTTGGACACTTAAAGTGCCTTGATGAGTGGGGTCAGCCACAAGGCAAACTGTCCTTTTTAGTACTTCTGCTCCTGAATGTACAGGGCAATGCTGTTCTTCCATTCAGGTTTTACTTGTTTGTTGGGTTTTTTTGTTTGGTTTTGGGGTTTTTTTATGCTTTTGGGTTTTTTTTTCTTTTCTTTTTTCATTGCTTCTTTGGGATTATTTTGGTGGGTGGGGGTGGGGGGTTGTTTTTTAATTAATATTTTCTTCATAAATGAAGATTCTGTCTCATAACTGTTGTGCCAAGTTTTTGGCTCTGCTCAGCTTTACAGGTTAGCATGTTCTAGCATAGGAACATGAAGAACAGAGGCTTTCGGATTCCTTGAGATAGTATTGGAGCTCAGTTTGAGCATGCAGAAGCCATCTCCTCAAGAGGTGAGATCCCTTTAAAGCATTAAAACCAGTCTGCAGGGAACTAGAAGCAGCTGTGAAAAGGAGTTGGGGAGAGGGAAGGGGAAAGAGAAAAGCTATTTTCTCTGAGATGACGGAAATAAGGTGGGTTTGTTACGTGTGTTAACAAAGTCTTGATGGTTCTCCTGATGAAGAGTTGCCCTACCTTTACAAGCACAGAGTCCTTCCAGGTTGCTAACCAATGAGTGGTTGAGGAAGCAGGGTTTACTGTGTAAGATGGAGGAGATGAGTGATGGCTGCCCAAGGGGCAGTGGAGAAAAGCTTTTGAGAAGGTTTGTACTCCCATGCAGTGCAAAGGAGCATGGAGGCTGTCCCTCTGCAAAGCTTCAGCAGGCAGCACAGCCCATCAGTATGCTTAATAAAAACCTCTTTGTACAACCTCACCTGTCTGTTGCATGAGTTATTGGTGATGAAATAGTGACCAGGAAGCAAAGAGAATTGTTAACAGGAGAAACAGAGCAAGGGCAGTGCAAGCCAGTGTCTTGCATGTATGGCTAAATTACACTGAAATGAACATCTGGCAGCAACAGCCAGGCAGAAGGGAGCTGGTTGCTATAGAAAAACAATAAATTTGGGATGGTAAGAACTCTGCTGCCTTGGTTACAATTTAGTACTTTTTTTAAGGCCGATGAGAGGAAATCACTGTCTCTTCATTTGTAGAGCTATGTGCTGCTCTGTGGACATGAATAAAACACAACACTATTTCCTGTTCTTTTCAGTAGCTCATGTAAGGCTTCTCTGCATTTCTGGGCTTGAGTAGTCAGCGTTCAGGTGTTTACAGCTGAGCATTCGTGGGCTGGCCTGCTCACCCATGCTTTGGGTCCTTCCACCAACCTCTGTCACAGCAGTATTTACATTATTAAAACCAAACTTCTCCTGTCACAGAAAGGATAGGCTGATTATTACACACTCCTTTGACAAAAATGGTAGAAAAGTGTTGCTTTAGTTTTCTTTAGTTTGTTTTAAAACCACATGCTGATATGCCACAGCTGCAGCCCAGCCAACACACAGCAAACTTAAAACAGCTGTGAATGGTAGGGCAGGGAACCTGGTGATGAATGATGCATTTGTAATGAGTTACACATAACAGAGACACTATAGCAATCAGCAAGGCCTTCAGCAGCCAGAGCACAAGTGCTTACCACTGAGGTTAAAGGCAAATTCCCTGAACAGGGAGCTGAGCACGTTTATAAACACAGGGATTAGTGTTTAGGAGGATTGCGCTCGCATCCCTTAGCCTTTGCATGCAGAGCCATATGTTTGCTGCTGGCGCTCAGCATCTTGCGTTGTAACTGTGATGTTACACTTAACACTGTGAGTCTGAACAACAGGATTTGCTCACTGTTTGTGAATTGGCTTTTCAGGAGGGCAATGGTTGTGTGTGCCCTGGCTTCCTGGGGAGCCAGGACAGCAGAGGTTTGCAGATTTCACCCTGCCAGGCTGGACCACATGCGTGTTGTAGCACACAGATAGTCTAGCTACCTCACAAGGGCTGTCTGCACTCTCTGTGTCTGCAAATGCCTGCCATTTTACTCCAAACAGAATTTTCTGGTCTGGCTGTGTTTATCCTAGCCCTGAGAGAGCCAGCTTTATCCTTCACACGGCTTCCAGCCCTGCCTAAGCAAACGCCTTCATTTGGAAAACAATGGTGGGCCCTTTCCCTGCTGCAAAGGGTGAAGCCTGTCGTCGTCGTCGTCCCCCCCCCCCTTCAAATGTTGAGGTCCTAATCACATTTTAAGTTCAAAGCAAAGAGACAACTTGTGTAATAACGATTGTTCCTTCAGTGTGTAATTTGTCCATTTAAAAAGTCAGAGCTAAAACTTTAGTCAAACNTGTGTCCCCCCTGGCCCCCCCCCCCCCCCCGTACCCCCCAGCAGTGACAATGATGGACCTCAGCTGTGCTGTGTGCCAGGTGAGGAGCAGATTGGTGCACCGGGTGGGAGGCAGGGATCAGCCCTCACCGGGCCCCTTCCTGCCCCAGGTGCAGCAGGTTTACCTGAGGACGGCTGTCCCTGTCCTGTGGGCCTGCAGCCCCGGAGGAGATGCTCTCCACAGTGCAGTGCAGCCCTCTGGAGTGGGCAGTGGTTGGTGTGGTGCTCCCCACTGAGGTAAGAGAATGAGTTTGTGAGGGCATGGGTCATTTTATTGCCTCTCTGGCTGCTTCCTGATAGGAACGTGAGGGCTGGGCTGGGGGTTGAAATCTGCAGTGGGGTGGCCTTGGCTGGACAGGATGTCCTGAGAAGGTGCTGTGGTCAAAGGGGCTGATGGTGGAGCAGCACACTCTCCTCTCCCTGGGCCAAAATGAAGGTGCGTGAGGTGTCCTCTCAGTCAGGTCCTTGGTGAGGTGCTGGCTAGGCCTGCCCAAGAGAAATGGGGAGCTCAGGACAAAACCTGAGTGTTGCTGTGCAGAGCCTGGCTTCCCTCAGGGCATATATGTAGGTGCCTCTTAGCTTTTGTGTGTGTTTCAGACATGTTGAAGCAGGGTTTCAATGTGAGGCATGTGAGTCCCAAGTGACTTTAAGAGGCTGTTTAATTTCTGTGCAGTTGTCTTGGTTGTTTGTGGTAACAAAATCATGTTCTGCCCTCGTTTATAAGCAGCCAATATATGTGTGTCCAACCTGGCTTTGCTAATGGATCCATTTTGTGTGTTGAATGAGCTGGAGGATTGCAACTGCTCAGCTGTGGAGCAAGGGCAGTAATTGTCATTTGTGTTTGCTCTCTGACAGCACTTGGTGATTTTTTGCAAGTAGGAAGAGGTCTAATCCAAACTGGGCTTGGTATGCTGAGGTTCTGAAAGCAGGAGGCTTCTGTGGTGCCACTGCAGGTCATTGTGTATTACATACTCTGAGTTTGCCCTTTAGAATATCCCTCTTTTGCATGATATTTTTGTCAACTTTGGAACATACGGCTGTGAAATGTGAACATACATGTTCATGGATGTGGAGAAGGGCTCTGTTTGAACCTGTGCTGCTTCTCAAAATAATACATATGGAAAAAGAGAAATCTCAAACATTCCTGTGTAGTCGGAGCCACAACTGAATTTGCTCTTAACCACTGTACTACAGTGACTTGGGTGTAACCTGCCTGTAAAACTCCACAGCTGCTCTAGCTCTTTTCCTGTTGGAAGGCTGGCCATAGAACAAATTAAGAGTACAGAGCTGAAACCAAGACGTGAAATTAAACTTTTATTAAAGTAAATCAGGCCCCGGATTTATTTGAAAGAGCAAAGCAATAAAAATGAGCATATAAAAAAATTGCAATTGAAAATAACGTACATTCTTTTTATGTCATTTCTCTGTTTTCAATTTTATTGGTACAACCAAGTTATTTTTATTTAAGCCGCATACCTGTGTTTCCCCAACCGCGACAGTGGCTTGTGGGTTTGATGACCTTCGCTTTCGCGGTGCCATGGAGGAAGGAAGGGGAGTTTAGTGGAAAGAGGAAATCGCAGGGAGCTTGTTGTAGCTCCTGGGTTTGCTGCCATCTGGTACCAGGACAATATAGGGGTGCCCAGAGGTCTCCTTATTGCACCACAGGGGAGGGAGCCCTGGGACCCTGCTCCACCATGAGGTGTCCTGCAGTTTGCAGGGCTCCTCAGCCTTCATGAGGAGGAGGAGGCAGCTGCCTGATCTGCAGAGCCCACACCACTGCCCTGCAGATTGGTGGAGACCTGACCCCCTCCATGCATGCTGCAAGAAGAAGGGCTGACCATTGTGTAAGGATGCTGTCTGTGGGTATCAGGGCTGTTTAATAATTAGCTGTTATTGTTTAACCAGTGAGGCTCAGTGTCCAGGGTATCATTTATCTGTACTTCAACAGCAATGGTAGCAGGAGTGAAGCATTTGAATTGCATTGCCTGTTGATACCATAAATGTTTATTGCTTGACTTCACTGAAGGTAAAATAGAGGGTCTTCCCTCTTGCATCAGGACCTGCTGGAGTATGGAGGGGGAACCCTTTTTTCCTTTCTGGATTCTTCTGAATTATTGATTTATCCTTGCATTAAAGAAATTGTAATTCCTGTAAAAGAGTATTTGCCAGCGTGGTCTGTGAGGAAGACTAAAGGACAGGGAGGAACAAACATCTAAGTGGTGCATCTTGCACCCAGAAGGGATGCTGTGTTTGCTATGGACTGAAAAGGAAGAATCATCTGTGTTGGAACAAAAAAAATGTCTTTAGAAAAAGTACTTAGCTCTGCTTGTGTAATTTGCTCGTTCTTCCCCTCTTTCTGTCCCACTTATTTGCAGAACTGTAGTCTCAGTCCTGTAGTTACCAAGCCCTTCAATTACCATTGTCTTTGAAGACACACTAATTGTAATGGATCAAGCCCACATCTTGTAATCAGTCCAAAATGTTTCTCTGCATCAATAGTGGTGCTATCCACAGGTGGCTGGCAAAGTTAGTCACCTCTTTCATAGGTACTATAGTTGCTTTCAAGCACAAAATTCAGTTTTTCACCTGCTTGCAAGTGAGAATTGCCCTATTTCTATTAAGTGTTAGTGAAGGCTGCAAGGACAATATATTTTTTAAGGGATTGGGACAGGTTTGCCAAATGTGGATTTCTTCTTTCTTCTTGAGTTTCTTGTGCAGGTTACAGCAACAGAAACAATTCATTGTTTCTAGTGTTGGGTTTCTTTTTGTATAATAAGGGTTTTAACTGGGTCTACACTGGCAAAGTTGTGCAGATGTTTTCATGCAGGACAACATTTTCCTCTATTGTTGGTTCTCCTGGCATTTGCTAAATTCAAAGAAAACAACTTTTTAGTTTTGCCCAGTTTATAAAGCTGGAGGGAAATGGTTTACGTAACTTCAGCTGGACAAAAGGTGAGATTTATAATCAAGTGTCCCAAGTCAGAACTGTCCACTCTAGTGCACCCAAGGTTAATCAGAAGGAAAATGAACCTACTGCGGATCTGTGCTTGTGTTTCCTGATGCTCCCAGTGTGGACCCCTCTCTCTTCAAATCTGGGGTAAACTGCATACTTAGTGGTGGGCTTAATTCATACCAAGGTATTCTACACAAAGAATTAATACAGATTAGCTTCAGTAATGCAACCACTGTGCTGTTAATTCATTCTGTAATTTACTGGACACAGTTAATGTTTCCACGTGGATAAAATGCTAAATTATCTACCTGGGAGCTGTTATTTCTCCAGAACTTCCACAGTCGAGCACTAGCCTCCAAAGCTGATGCTCCCTTCCCTGGACATTTGGAAATTGGCAAGGTTGTTATTTTGACAACAGGAACCCATTCTTGCCTGCCCCACTGCTGTTGCCCTCTGGCCCTTCCACTATGGGAAGGGAGAGACACAAAGGAAGCTTCTGCTTCAGTGCTGGAGCAGACCAGAGAGGGCTGAAGCTTTTGTGGTTTCTCTGCATTTACCAGCATCCTGCCGTCTGGAAATCACTGAGGGAGCCTGTTACTTCAATTTTATTACTGTATATTTTAAAGACTGTCAGAGAAGCGTGGGGCCTTGGGACAGGTCTTCATTTTAAGTTTAGTCTAAATCAAAATAGATAATAAAATCCTCATGAAGATGTACAGGCACCGTGAGATACTTACCCAACTTGACACAATGAAAGAATAACCTAATGATGCTTTATAGGCTCATGAAAAAATATTTACTGATATGACTGTGCTAATAAAGTTTAAAACAGATTAAAAGTGAAGACAGATGCCAATGTTCATACCAATCACTTTGCATAGGAAAAAACCAAAGAAGGAAACGCAATTATGTCAAATTTAAGTATGCCAAATCTGATTTCAGTGCATTAATGTCTCATGCAACATGTACTTGTTTCTCTTCTGAGAACGAGGAAGTTCTATAGACTTGGCAAACCACTTGACATAGTTAAAGAAAAATGGTACAAATGTATATTGGGTGAGATTCCAGGTCAGACTATGCAGTTTAGGGATGCCACTAAGCTTGAAATTAGGTTATTTCCATCTGTGCAGTTATGTTTTTAAAGATGCATCTGATACACTAGTAGCTGTTAGAATAAGGTTTCTTCACCAGAAAAACAGGGCCCTTGCAAAGCAAGCATGTGAACCCACCTGAATGGAGCTGAATGCTATGGTGAGTACAGGTACATTAAAGTGTTCAAATGTTTTAAGTGTTTGCTCTGTAAATGTAACTACCCAGGAAAACTGGGGGACATGAGCAAATCTGCTACCTAGCACAGTATTCAAAAAGTGCTATTTGCATGCCAGAAACAACCAGTTTTGGTTGTATATGTGTTTCTTAAATGGCAATTACTTTTGGCACAGAGCTGTACTGCTGTGATTTGCATGCCCTATTAAAAATAAAGGTGCCAGATTGGTACTTTATTAGAGCATTTGGTAGATAGTACTGAGAAGGGGAAGTTTTGTGCTGAGGACAGAGCAGTTCACAATAAAAGGTGAAGGTATCTAAAAATGACCAATTCAATACATTTGTGGTACTGACTCCCATACAAGCATACATCTTGCCTCACAGTGTATTGACAGTATTTGCCTTTTCCCCCATAAACTACACCAAATAACTAATAAATTCCTATATGGCAACAGTTCTTAGTGGCTCTGAGAAAGGACACCTTGCATTCCACCGCATCCTTGCAAGGACTTGCAAAGTCCTACAGCCATGTAGCAATGGCCTTCCTCTGGTTTTTCTGGGTGACAAACTGATGGTGCCTTAAGAGACTGTTTAAAAAAATCTTTATTTTTTTCCCTTGACCTTGGTCTCCTGAAGATGTGAATATATGATGTGCAAATAGCTAAAATGTACAAATCAGAAATGGGAGAGAATGCGGTCTGGACACCATGAATGAGCCCAAACAAGTGCTTTGGGAGGGGCTGGGATTCACACTAAGACACTGGTGATGTTAACACCACTGAGAAGTGTGACATTACTGACCTGGAGCTGAACTTGAACTTTGAATGAGCTAAGCTCCTCTTAGCACTGTATTAGTGAGCAAGCATGTCTCAGCTCTTCTCTGGATCTCAGTTCTGGCTGGGAAAAAACCCTGTATCTGACTTATATAATTTATGTTCATATCATTTGGGAGGAGTTTTTCGTAAGTCAGTGCACTTCTGAGGATAATTTTTTTCCCCCATAATTTGTTTGCTTTAATTCAGACCTGCAAACTATCTTGTAAAAAAATGTGCAGAAATTGCCTAACATATTCTTGCCCATGAGAGATCAGTAGTTGGCTTTTATTTTCTTTAAGCTGGATTTGAAAATACCTGAGCAGCCATGAGTGTGATCAAGATGAACTGCTACGTAAAGCGACTGCTTTTGGAGAAGAGTGCTGACCAGAGCTCAGCAAGAATAAAAGATGTGAGCTCTGTTAGGCGATACAAATCTCTTGTGAAAAGACCAGCAGTGCTTATGTTCTTACCTCTATTTCTTTCCTTACCTCTTTTGTTCCCTTAAAAATAAACAAACAAAGGATGTAAATCAGAAACACAGTATGATACATAGGCATATGCTAGAGCAATGCAGTAAGCAGTGACTGGAGCAGAAGCTTGCCTGGTGGACTCTGGGTCAGGGCTGTAAATCAATACAATGGATGTTCAGGGTGGCATACAAGCCTCTTGGTCCCTTCCCTCCTTCACATCCATGTATCGTTATTTTCTAATTTGCCACCCTGGGCTAAAGTGGATGCTTCTGGCCCCTTTTCTAGGCATGCCCATTACTGTAAGTGCTGTGTGAGTGTGCACTTTGGTCTGCTTCCTTCCTGAGCCACTTCCAGAAAGACTCCAACCTTTTTAATCATCAGGAGCTACATTAAAAGCTGTCTACGCAGTTGCTCGCTATCTACTAATGGAGAGAACAATCAACCTCATTTCCTGGCACATCTCTGATCCACAAAGCTACTGCTGTCTTTTACCAGCCATGCTGGAATGAGGTACCAGACAAGAGAGTCTCTGTCTTCTCTAGCACTGGACAAAAGCAGTCACCACAATGCAGAAATCTTCATTTAACTCTAGATCAAAGATCACCTTATAACTGCAATGAAAGTTAACTCTTAGTTTAAGCCAGGTGGTGAAGGTCTGAATGCTAAGAGGAAATAAATTGGAAAACAAATGGAAGGTGGCATATTAGAAGTGCTGGACTTCTCTCTTAAAAAGCATTTGCTATTGCCAGCATGCAGCAGCCAAAGATCAGTCTGATGTTATTATTTCAGTTTTCTGAAATGTATTTAAGGTGTTTAAGATCAATAAAAAAGTTTAATTGCAATTACCAAGCTACATTTTTTTTTCCTTTCTAAGTCCTTGTCTTCACTTTCCCATTGCTTACATACTATACAGCAATCATAACATCTCATAGGAATCACTGAGCAAACTGGTCGCTACTTATGTCAGTGTACCCTAGAACAATACCAGCTGGGGCTTGGCAAGGTTCTTCCATCAGCTCTTTTACAGTGTCCATCTTGATCTGGAAGATCCTTGGACAGGGAAGAAGGAGCAACACCCCCAGTTTGTTTAACCTTTGGGCTTTCTGGAGGCATAAAACCAGGAGTATTTATTACTGCTGTTCGCTTTTAATGGCCAGCAACTCCCCAAATATTTGGTGGGCCCCTAGCCCATACATGAGTAATGAACTGCCTGTGACAAACTGATGAGAATTCAGCCTGCACAGGGCAGTTCACTATAAATACAAATTCACTGGCTTCCCTTTGGACAGTTATTTTTACCTCTGTCATGGATTGAGCCAAATTATATGCTCCAAAGATCCTGAACTCTAAGACATTCAAAATCTCCATGCAAATACTTCAGGTCAGGGTCATCTCTTAATCACTGCTGGCCTAGGTGTGAATTAGAAGTGCAGGCACAGGATACAAGACTGCAGCATCACAAAGGATGATGATCAAAAACGCCTCAGGAAAAGCTCCAGTTGAAAAGAAGAATGAGCCTGTTGGGTTGCCCCTCTGTCCTCTATTGATGGTCCTTTGGTTTCGCCATAGTTGCTTCTAGGTTCCTTCTCCCAGTTTCTCCCCATAGTGCAGTCTCGCTGCCAACAAGACATGCAGGCCCCAAGAGGAGATTTTCTGTCATGGGAAATTGCCCTTTCCATAGAAAAGCACAGGTCCAAGTCAAGCAGCTATGCTAATGATTGGTTCTGAAGCAAGGACTGTCCATCAGTTTTTCCAGACTGACCCTTCCAAAGTTTCGGAGTGCCTTCCTTGCTTCATGTTACATACACACCCAATTTTATTTTTTGCTTTTAAAATAATTGAGTCTGACTTCTGTTAACTGCCTGATTTACTTTTGGGTGGTTTGTTGAGCTTTGCCTGGTGCTCATGTTGTTTTCTATGAAAGATAATTCTTTCTTTGGGTGCTGGGTTACAGTTCTGAGGTGTTAATGGGCCCTGGCAGAGTGATCATAGGTCATGTTAGGGTTTGGTCTGTGCCCTTCATTCTCTGTATGCTACAGGTTAGGTACATCTTCATTTGCTGTTCAGCTTTACCTCTTTCCCATCAGTTTCTCTGGCTTTTGTTTATATTCTGCCAGGCTGAGCAGTTTAATAGGATTTCTGCTGTGCAGAAATATGGCTTTGTGGAGTCTTAAAGCAGCATTGCTGTTAGTTTGCTGATAAACCTTGTGTTTCACCAGGGAATCACTCTCTAACTTTGGTCCTAATTTCGTTGTATATTTGAATTTGTTAACACCAGTAGATTTTACTGTTTCTCTGTTCTTTCTTAGGCTTTTGGCTTTGTTAATTGTATGGATTTGCTCAAAAATGAACATGCTTGGGCTGTGCATACATTTGCACTTTGTTCTGATTTGTATTGTAACTTTCTGTGATCTATGGTTCCAGGCACAAGGAACTGGCAAGAAAGTGCTTGAAATTGTGGTTTGTCTTACAGATACCTGGTTTAGAGTCCTGTCCCTCTATTAATCTGAATTACAGACAATGGGCCAGATTGGTGCAACTCCTCCAGGCTTTGAGTCAGTGACCCAGAATTTATACCAGCTGAGAATCTGGCCCAATGTCTTATTTGTAACTGAGAGAAAACCTGCAGAGAGAGATAATATGTTTTATTAGATTCCTTTGATTTTTTTTTTTGTTTTCATTTTTTATC
>NDXB01012600.1:375718-466222 GCA_002631895.1 Agapornis roseicollis | reverse complement strand
CCCCCCCCCCCCCTTCTCCCCCCCCCCCCCCCCCCATGCACACCTCTTTTTTTTTGTGCTCTTCATGACTGCGTTCAAGTTTCTTGAATAGCTTCCATGCTGAGTCTAAAGATTTTAATTTCCTTACTTTTGAGTTTAAGTCTTTTTAATATCTACTGTACTTAAGCACAAAGTTTTCCTTCCATGGTGCCTGCTGATGTGTTGAACTCCTTCCCAGGATGCCAAGTTACACTGTGACCTCAGCTGCAAGGGCAACGTCCTCCCTGACCACCTCCTGGTCACTTCTGTCACCTCTCTCCTCTGCTCCAGCCTGGCCAGTGCTTGGGTTAATGAACCTGATGGAAAACCAGACAAAAACAAAATGGAGGAGGGAACAAGAAGGAAAGAGGCTTTCTGCTGGTGTCTGTGGAAGGCACACACAGTTTTGAACCACACCTGGTGCAGGACTTGAAGTAGCTCAGTGTGTCTTGCCTGATTCCTCTGACAGGACTAGGCTTGATTTCAGGTCCTGCCTGTACCTGCATGGTACTAGAAGATAGGTGAAAAGGTGTTGGATCATCCTATGTGCTTACTTGGGAACAGAATGAAACCTGTCTACCCAAAATCTTTGTTCCTCTGTAAGAGCTGCAGTTTGACAGTTGGCTTGAGGAGAACTGGAAGGTCTTGACATAGAAAATTCTGTGAGAAACTCTTGAGTTGACAGGGACAACTTCAAGTCTGTCTGCAGGGGTCCTGCTGCTAATTGCCTGCACTGTACCCAGACCATAATGTGCAACCCAGTTGTGAGGATGCTCTGACTAATAAAATTGTAAGAGCTCTTTATAGATTTACAGGCAGACTAACTGGGATCAGAAGAGCTGGAAATAACAGAAATCAGTGGTGTGCATGGACTTTTTGTTTTTACTTTCCTTTTCCATCAGTGTGTTCTAATTTTTTTTACTACTAGGCTGTAAGTGACCACCCTCCAGGGAAAAGCCAAGGGTGTATCTTAAACCTCCTTTCGTATTACCCTTACATCCCAACTTGTTTTTTCTCTGGATTGGGGTTATGCTTCCATTAGGCTGAAATAAACTACCTCAAAATCAAAGTAACTGGGTGCCTGGCAGGTTGCACCAATAACCTCCTGAAACCTTATTTTACAGTTTTTTTATACCATACAAATGTGCCATACTAAGCCTGTACTGACCCCATATGCTCATTGGGCAGCTGCCTCTCTGGGTCCAGGTTGCCTATGGTACATAGGCTGTTGAGAGCAAGAGACACAGGCAGCAAGAAACATGTTTTTTCAGCAGATACCTTGTGCACTGTCCTTTCTCCCATCATGTGCATCCCTTGGGTGCAACAGAGGCTGTTTCCAATCATGTAACTAGACTCACTTCTTGATGATGCAAACAGGGGAACCTGCCTTATTGCTTTGGAGTAGGTATTTCTGTTTTTGTCACTAGGCTTCTTGGTGACTACAGCTGGCCCCATCTCAGGAATCAAGTGAGAGTGGTGATACCCAAGGAGTGGGAAACTAGTCGGTAACTATTCTGTAGGGAAAAGATGTGAGTGGGTTTTGTAGTTGTCCAAGATCAGTCAGAGGGGTGGGTAAGTAAGAAGTTGGGTGGGATGGCCTAGGCCTGTTGTGGTGGTGGTGTGCTGCAGGCTTTGGCTGATCTTCACTAATGGCAAAGAAGTAAGTGGGGTCTATCAGATGGTGAAAAGACACTTTGGAGTATGTGTGTCTGTACAGAAAAGTTTTAAGCTGCTCCTTTCAAGCTAGGATGCTTCCATTTTGCATGCTGCTGGTGTTAAGTAAATAGTAACAGCTGATACTTGGAGGTAGAATATGTGAATGTAACACGGTGGAAGGCAAACGCTGGCTTCTCCTACCCAAAACACGCAGAGACTTTCAGTAGAAAAGGACAAGCTAGTCTTTAATTTTATTGGCGTAGCTCCAGGAAATTGGGGAAACATGGAGTACGTTGGTAAAATCTAAACAAAGATTTCAGGGAACAAATTCCTTGGGTTGTAAGGCAGCTGCAGGTTCAGCTCAATTCTGTTTTCCTAATCTCTGCATTGTTACCTTGAAGCTCCAGCTCTGTTTTCAGTTATTGATTTATTTTTTGCCATTCTCTAGTGCCAGAGCACAGAGTTTCAGTCTCAACAAAATTTTTGGAATCAGGTTCCAAACCCCTTATTGAAAGTAATCTTAGGTCTTTGACTGGGGCTGTTCTAGCAGTGGCTGCAATAACACATAATGGTGCTATGAGTGCTGTGGCTGCTCTCTGTTACTACCCAAAGGATAACCTGGAGTGTAAGAGGAGAACTTCAGCAAGTGAAGATTTACCCACAGCCAATGGGACTGTGCTTGCTAGAAGGGTCTGTTGACTGTTCTTACAAGATAAAACATGGAAAAAAGAATTATAGTTATCTGTAAAGACTCTTTATCATTGCAACAAAGGTATGGCTAGCCAGGACTTGTAATGAGTTTTGGTGACTCCCTAGTTTTGTTACAAGCCTCTGCCTGGAGAGTTTAATTGAACTGCTGTGTTTTTATTACCAGACTTTCCAGGCTTCAATATAATACAGGCAGTGCATGGGCAGAGGTGTGCTCAGAGAGCACAAAACAGCTATAATTGTTTTAGGTTTCCAAATGCTGTCCCTCCTCCTCCACCACTGCTGTCTTGCCAGAGGTGCCTCTGGGTCGAAGTTGAATTGAAAAGTCATTTAACATAAATACTTTAACATGCCTTGGTCCCACAGGCAGTAGGCAAGGTAGCAAAATTCCCAGCATGTTAGGAGCAGCCTGAGGATGGCGTGCCATAGCCAGCACCACTGCTGGCCGCAGTCACAGCTTGCATGCTTTTCTTCAGCAACACTGTAATTCCTTCTATACTTTAAACAAGAACAGACACTGTCCTCTAGGTTTCTCCCCATAAACATACACAAACTGGGCCAAACTCTTTCCTCAGTCATGCTGAAATAAATCAGAAGTAATCCCACTGACAACCATGAACGTCACAGTGAAGTTACACCAGCTGAGGACAGAAGTTGGACTGCTCTATGTAAAAGCTGTCACTGCCAGCCAAGCTGAAATGCTCATTTACTGCAGCACATGGATAGCATTATTGTTGCTTCAGACTATGTTTGGGTGGAAGTCAGTGGTTAAACACCTGAAATCTCAGTAGACAAAGAGAAGACTGTAAAGTTTTATGACGGTAGAGTAGGAGATTGCAACATGTAGGTTTCATTAAAAAAAAACAAAACCAGAAACTATGTTATATTACATACTTTAGAGGTTTTGTCACTGAGTTGATTAGTATGACTTAGTTATTAGCTGTTACTAGAAGCTTTCCACTGAGAAATGGAATTAGAAATACCAGTTGCTGTATTTTTATTCACAATCTTACTGAATTCATCTTAGTCTCACAGATGCACAGAGAATGACTCCTAAGGCTGGTTTATATGTTTAAGTATTTGCCTATTTCTTTGTTGGGGGAAAAAAATCCACAATCTGCAGAAAGGAAAATCACTGTTTTGTAACAGCTGGGCTTCAGCTGCACATGGCAGCTCTGCTCTGGCAGCAGAAAGGGATGAGGTGTCAGCCACATTTGTACTCGGACAGTTGTAATTCTGATGACTGGGGTATCTCTTTTCCCAGGCCAGCACTGGTACCCTGGTTTCTAACCCTGCAGAATCCCCTGACCTTCTCCTATCCTTCATTTTCCCTCATTTCCCCTCATTTCTCTGCCAGCCTTACAATTCTCCTTCACTTTTCATCCCCTGTCCAAGCACTGTGGTAGCTACATTCACTGCTAGACAAAGGCATGGGATGCAGTAAGAAAACATGGACTCCGCCTTATCTCACATGCTGAAGAACTTGCAGGTAGATGAGATGTTAGAGCTCATGAAACACATTATTTTTTTTTCTGCCTGGCAGCTAGATCATATACATCTTAAAATGAGTTCTCTTTCTGTCCAGTCTCTGAGTGGATTGGGCAATGCCAGCACATACATGAGTATTTTAAGTTGGTGGGAGGAGGTGTTGATGTGATGTGTACCTGTGGACTTGACTCTGAAATGCAATTTCTAGGTGTCTTTTAGACAACTAAATTCACTAGTCATCAGGGTCTAAAATCAGAACAGAAAAGAGCCTTCAGCATGACTGCAGTCCATTAATTAGAAATACAAAAGAATGCTTTCAGACAATCATTTGTAGTATCTGTCCAGCCCCATTCCTGTAGAAAGCCTCCTGCTTCAGTTCCAGTTTCACACCTTAGCTGTGTATCTCTAGCCAGTACAATCAGCTACAGATCCAGCTTCTGTCTGTATCAGGTGCCATTATGCAAGTGCACTGGGCAACAGCATTTAAAGGCAGGCAAAGCTTGCATTTAAGTGCAGTGATTTCAGAAGGCAAGTTAGGAATTAAGATGAGCTTTTGAAAGTGTGGCACACCCCAAATCAGCCCATCACAGTGCTGGTTGCAGTAAGCATGTCTTGATGTTCCTCCAGCCTCTCTCAAAGCAAGCAGCTAAAGCTAATGCGCCAGCTGCAGTGCCTCCTCCTCAGCTAACATTACAGGATACTTTCAAGTCTTGCCTTTTGACCTGATCATGAAAGATCTTGATTAGAGCATAAAACACTGATAATATGAAACTTTCATTTGCTTTCACATTTGCAGTTGAGCTTTGTGTGCCTGTGGGAGACTGTGGGTGTTCAGGAGTTCACTGGTAATCTTATTTTACCCAGTTTTATTACCAATTGAAAAGTGCAGGGTTTAGGGGATTTTTTTGCTTGTAGTACTTTTGTTGGTGGAGAAATAAGAAGAAAACCAATTCCTTTTGACATGGGAAGTGATGTTATATCTTATTTAATAAAGAGTAAATTTTATTGTACACCAAGCCAAGTTATAAATGTGATGTCTGTAAGTTGCACTTCTAATTACAAGGGGAAAAGTGGAATTAGTTCATTAATGCTGTGAAAAGGAGCAGTGACCTACCTGCCAAATGGCAAGGTGGAAATAATGAATCTGGTCAATTAAAAGGAAACCAGTAAATTAAAATGCAAAGCCTTCCATGTGATGCATTATATTAGGGAGCCATGATTTCCAGAACACGTTTATTGTCAGACTTGATCCTTCCTTTCCTTGCTTGACTTGATTCCGTGTTTGGCAAGTCCTGTTAGCTGGTTGTGTGGTGTTCAGGGCTAACAGACAAATCCATACACCCAGGCACATTTTGCAAAACAGAGCTTGCAAGATCGAGCCCTTTATGAAATCCAACTGATGAAATGCATGTCTTTGTTTCTTATTATATTCCAAACCACCTTCTTCCCCTTGCTTTCCTTTGCTTTACTTTCTCACCATTAAATGTCTCTTGGGCTCTAGAAGACCCTGAGTCGCTGGGGTCATCTCAATCAATTTATGACCTTAAAAATGTGATCCCCACAGAAACTACTGAGCTGCTGGAGCTGAACCTTAAAGTATACAGTGTATTTGCTCTACAGAACTGGAAATAGTAAACCAGTTTCTTTTATATAAATACCAGTAACTCCTCTTGACATTTACAAGTGCATAGTATTTTTTTACACACTGCATGGTCTCAAAACTGCTTAACAGATCAGTGAACGGTGTATCTGCTCAGCATGGGTAACTACAAAGCCATTATATGCCTTGTACCATCCCTCATAAAAGCTTAGGACATTTACATTAGCTTCTGTCCATCTCAAGGCCATAAATTGCAGTAAGAAATACGGGTTACTTACTGAATAGTTGACCAGTGCTCTGGTGCAGCCTACAGGAAAATATGAATGTTATTGTTTACTTTAACTAGGGCATATATCATACAGAGCCAAGGTCTTCTCGTTTGTTAAGATGAGGGTTGCTCTCATCAGAAACACTTTGGGGCACGTCCTGTTGCTAGGGGGAAAATCTAATTGAAAAGCAAAAGCTAGGCAGAGGATGGTCGCAAAGTTTTACATCTCAGGCGTTAGAATTGGCAAGCACTGAAAATACAGTGAAAGAGCCAAGTCAGATGTTTCTGTGATGTGGTAAAAATAAGCAGTGTGTGCTGTAGCCCCTTCAGAAGGCGTGGGTTTGCCTTGTGAGGGAGATGGAATAAACAGCTGCAGCCAGAAATCAAATTCTTGGCATTCAGCAGCTCCAGTCCTCCTCCTCCAAACCTACAAATCACCAGAGGGATTCCCCTCACCCCAGCTCCTTGCAGCTCTGCACATTCACCAGGCAGCCCCCACCACACGATTTTAACTCCTCAGTGCTCACGTGTCTATAGATTTCCTCAGTAAATCCTTAGGACATCATGAGTCAGAGCTGAATTATATACTTGCACCCATTTTTCCCATCTAAACCAGCAAATCATTGCTGTGTGCAGCTGCGAATTTCCTCCTGGAGAGGAGCTCCTATCAGTGACTAAATGCAGGGGGGCAGCTTCAAAGGGAACAACACAGGAAAGGAGCAGAGAAGGGAAAACAAATTTATTTACTGCAAATGAGCACACAATATATAAAACCTGCCTTGGGGTATGAAACTTGCAAAACTCTGTTAAAATAATAAGGTTTCCCAACACCTCTCTCAGCTTCTGCTGTAACACCCCTATAAAAACAGAGGTGGGTGTCACTGCTCTGTGATGTAAGCTATCCCAATTAGAGAGATAACCCCTCCAAAAGTAGCAAAGGGCTGTTGAGACCAGATATATAGGGAGGTTGCCCTATCATGGCAAGTTGTAAAAACATTGCCAAAGTCAAGGGAAGTCCCAGCACTCAGGTGTCCACCAGGAGCAGCTGTACTGTGCTCCAGTCTTGGTCCTGCTGGCTTGTGAGGTTTGCTCTCACCTCTTCCTTCTATCCCACTGGTCTACATCCAGCAGGTGTTCACTCTCATGTACAGCACCATCTCAGACCCAAATGTCCATCCAAGCTGTGTGAGGAGACCTACTTATTCTTCCTGAGCACATAATGAAGTGGTCTCTGTGTACCATAAGCTTGGGCTCTGTAATGGAAATGCCATCTCCCTTCCTTGTCCCCATGTGTTTTATCTCAGTGCTTTGCTGTCACAATTGACAGTGGTGGATTTGGTGAGATCAGCCCTAGTGCTGTATGCAGAACTACAGCAGAACTGGTGTAGGAATAAACAAACCCCAATTTGTGTTTCATAGGATCATAGTCATGATAGCAATAGTTTTCAAACCAACAGCCAAAGGGCAGAAGAGAGGGTTTAAGATGGACAATAAACCCAGACATCTAAAATGTGTTGCCGACAGCCCACTGAGCTCAGCAGCCTATTTCCAAGGCCCAAAGCAGGAGGTAAAGGTCTGCTCCTTGGCAGGGGTCCAGATGCTGCTGTTTGGTCCTTGGAACTGTAGCCTGGCCAGCTCCTCGCTCTCCACAGGGGCAAGCAACCTTGTAATAGCCATGATATACCCCTAGTGCGTGTGCATGCTTTTATGTGGTGTCCCAGCATGCCATATCCTAAGGCAGAGATTCCCAAAGATATTTGGAAACCTTTTGCTGAAATGGCAAGGCTCAGGTGCTTACATGCCACACAGATCTCAGCCTGAGGGTTCTATTGCTTCATTTGCAATTGCTTCACCCCGATATTTGGGCCAGAGAGGGTAATGGCACAGGGGGCATAAATGTAACTGTAAGCTGTTTCCATACTCAGAACCTGCCCTTAATGCTTGCATACTTCAGGTCCTACATCCCCATCCCTGGGGGGTGACAGAAGAGTTGCTGCCCACCCCACTGGAGGTTGTCTCCCAGCTCAGGGTATCCCTTTGCGTGGCCCCAGCTGCAGACAAGCCCTGTTTGGGGCCAAAGGAGTGGAGTGGAGCATGGTGTGCATCACCGGCCTGATCTACATTTTGCCTTCCCTGCTCAGGAAGTCTGTATTCTTCCATCAGGCTCTGCCTCCTTATGCTACAGTTTCATCTTCCTCCCTTGCTCTTTCTGTTCCCATCGCACCCACGCTGTACTTTTCTTCATTTTGAAACTTAAACGTGCACCTCTGAGCCTAGGCTGTGGCGTGTTTTATGAGCTTCACGCCAGTGCTGGAGTGAGATTACATGATGTCTGATTTCCTTGCAGTCAAACTTAATATCCTGAGAAATGGGAAATTTTACTGAAATCCTGCAGTGCTGGCCAGGGCGTGGGAGGCTCCTCACTGCTGTTTCCATTGTGGCTCTGTGGTTGTGATGGATGTGAAGAATTATCTGACTTGAATAGAGTAGGTTTTGGTGGGTTTTTTATTTATCAGACTGGCACAAACGCACTTAAGTTAATTTTGCCCCTGCTCAGTTTAAACTAGTGAGAGGTCATGATGGGAACTCATGACGTGTAAAGATGAACAAACCCATAGGGAAAAATGTATGGTGATAACTGACCGTGTTGCATGAAAAAGACACTCAGCCTGCTGAGTGCTGTGGGAAAACAGACAGAAATATCTGTGAGAAATAATCAGGAGGATATGAAATGCATGCTGGTTCTTAGCTACTATAAATATTCATTGCTTCAGGGGAGCGAGGAAATCCAGCATCAGCTGAGGATATTAGCTACATGTCACGGACTGAAATATCTCTTTCTGTGTGAAGAAGAAAGGAGGTGGCTGTTACAACTGTGTTTGCAGGCAGAGCAGAGGCCAGGTCCCTTGGAGGCACAGAGGCACATCCTGGCTTCTCCATAGCCCTCTCCAGGCCACAGCCTGACTCCTTTGTGGCACCCGCCCTGGGAAGTCCAGGTTTCCTCCAGTGCCTCTTGTCGGTGTCCTGTCCTGAGCCAATTCACCCACTCAGAGCCTTTATCACACACCAACGCCCTTGGTGTTGCCGGTGCTCCCACTTGGCTGCTCCCAGCCTGGGTTTCATTTCAGATGGGAGAAATAGGGCAGTGTTTCTCCCTGGGGAGCTCTGCACGGAGCTCTGCTGTATCAGCAGGATGCCTGGAGAGGAAAGGTGCTGCAGGGTCTGTACCAGAAGCACTAAGCTGGTCCCGAGGGCTGCACAACCACACGGCATTATCCAGCTGCAGAGTTACTGACACAGGACGGCAGGCTGGAAATGACCCACCTGTGAGATCCCCACCTCTGCTCTCTAATGAGGACAGGAGGGCTCTGGGGAACAAAAGGCAAGAGCAAGGAGCTCTTGGGAGGCAGTGTCACCAGGCTTGCTTCTCAGGTTGAAGGTAGAAACTGCCACTAATCCTCATTAAATGGAGATATGGTTATTGTTAGTGCTGCAGAAGTGCCCAGGAAGGCTCCTTCAGGACCACATCAGATGGCAGGGATTCAAATGCAGGAGGCAAAGAAACTGGCAGTCAGGAAAATGTGTAAATGAATCTGTCTTTGTTTAGTGTCAGGAAATTAATGCCAGGTTCTTAAGGCATGGGAAATGACATTGGCTGCCAAATACAAAGTGCTCTGGATTTTATGGGAATGATCATGACAGTGAAATATTTTCTTAACTTGACCTTGGACCACAGACTAAATGGAAAGAAGTAAATTTGGCACTGCAATGCAAACTGAGCCACAGTAACTTATACCCATGGAGGATCTGCCCCTGCAGAGCCTGCTCCATAGGACCAAATCCTGCTGTGTAAAGAAGGTGTAAATTTACACTGGTGTAAATTGGACTGTGTTTTGCTGAACTGGAGGGAAGTACTGGGGCTTGCACTGTAAGTGTGAGCATAATTTAGTGCCTGGTGAGCAGTGCTGCCTTGCAGAGGTCAGTGATATCCTGGCGGAGCAAATCACCAGCTTGTGAGGTGCTCTCACCATAAAACAGAGTAGTAGTGGTGAGGCATAAAGTTATCCCTGTTTTCCCCCAGGAACACTGGATGGGGCTTGATAGAAGTGTGGCCTGAGGTGACAATTGGGCACTCTTAACCAGATCACATCACTGGACAACCTACTTGGAGATTAATTCACAGAGGCACCAGGCATTAACCAACACCTAAATTCAAATCTCAGTTTTTGTAGCTCTGATCTGTACTTCTGGATGCTTCTAATGTGCTGGTTGCCAGTCTAGTCATGGTCATTTGCCTCCTGTCTCTGACGCCTCCTTAAGTTCAAATGAAGAAATAGTAATTAGTATTATTACATGTTCCTTTGAATGAGTTCTCACCCCAGATTAACACCCAATGGTTCTATGTTCAAAGAGCAAACAAAACAGTGCCAGGAAATAAGATGAGAATCTGTTCTGCATTGTCATTCTGGGCTCATTTCCCCCAGTTAAATTCAAGAATACCTCTAGAAGAATAAAAGAAGTGGTACCACTGTATCGGTGCAACACAATAAGCAAAACTGGACACATTATACTTTCATCAAATAAAGGAGGAACATATCAGACAGGCAAAAATATTTTAGGAGGGGAAGTCAAACATCACAGCCTACTTTTGGTTTACTTCTCTGAAGTAGCTATGTGGCAGAAATGTTGTCCCAGAGGTTGCTTTTCTCACCATCCTGGAGACAAAGATGATTATTTGGGTTAAGCTCAGAATGAAAGCGTTAGTTGTTTAGGCTCCTTCTGTAAATATAGATCTATCTGGCAAATGGAAATCTGAGACATAAATTGGTGCAGTCTTAAATGATGGGAGTTTAATACACATTCTCCTTGTTTTCAAATGAGAAAGATAGGCAGTATCTATTTAACATGTTTCCTTAGGGAGGAATTATCTGATTTCTAACATAAGAAAACACTGAAGCCAAGGCAGAGGCCTGTTGTTACTTCATATAGGAAAAAACATGTTCCTTTGAAATTTCATCAGCTGCAAAATCAATGAGTAGGGCTTCAGATTTCATAGAGAAATTTTACTGGGCTGGGTTTTTTTTTAGGTCCAAATGATAAAAATGCTATAAATTCTATCTCGGGCTCTGCAAGTGAAAGGTTTAAGAGATTATGTGAGTAAATCATTCACCCCTTCTGAATATCCTGCTGATAAAAGGGATCCCCTGATGTGATATGTACTGTCAGGTTTGAATTTGAAGCAGAGATTTTCTTTCAAGTTCCCTTTAGGGAATCTGTACATTTTACACTGAGTATTAGGATCACCTCTCTAGGCATGGCAAGGAAGTGAGAATGAGACCCTAAAGCCATACAGAAATTATCACAAGGAGATAAACTAGTTTCTTTTTTTTTATTAAATTCTCTCATAACCAGCTTTATAGCCTAGCAAGTCACAAGAATTTCACAGTACATTACACATGCTCACTTGCAGGCATTTCACAAGATCAGGGAGGCGTCTCTGTGTTTTCTGCCCTGGACTGAGCACAAAGGCAGAGGGCTGGGCTCCCACACTTCCCTTCCCAGAGGCTCCATCCCACTTTAACAGCTTTATATTTTGTTGACTGTTTCATTGCCATTAACTCTTGTTACTGGCATTTCATGTCTGTCAAAGCCCTGATTTGATTGTTGGACAGGAGCATGCCAAGGCCAAGAGGCATCTAAGAGCGGCAAAAAAAGATTCCACTGACTATGTTGGGAAAAGCTGTAGCTGCTCCCCATCTCTGCAGGAAGGGTGATTCCTATCTTGGACACCACTGTAAGGGTTCAGTAGAGAGGGCTGGGGAGCTGCGCTCATCCATGTAAATGCTCCCTGTGGTAAAAGTAGCACAGACTTAGAGGAGCTCCAATCAAGTCAGTCATCCCCTGGACTGTACAGATATGTTTAGGCAGCTTCTTCTCCAAGGCAAAACCAGTGTAAGGGTGCAAGAGGTGTGCAAGGGGTATGAGAGGCTGCACTGGTGCACAGCAGTGCCTGTATCAGTGGGGTGAAGACACTGGTACCCAGAACTGCTCCCCATCCCTTCCTCCCCCTGTCTGGTGGTGATGCTGATGGGTGTTGTAAAAGCCTTGTTGCCTGCCCATGCATGACCTTGCCCCTCTTAAATACAGGGGAAACAGCAGCAGGGAGGTCCTGGGGAGCCAAAGACAGGCCAACACTGAACCTGAGGGAGCACTGATCTCTTCAGGGCAGAAGCTGCCCTGGACTACTGCTTTTCACCACTCGTTTTTCGCTTCCCTTTTTATCTTCCTTCTCCCCCCAGGAGGAGCAGCGAACTCTAGCGTGGGCTAGGGAGAGAGCAGGGACTACTCTGTGACGCTCTGTGTCTGCGGTGATTGTCAGCTGCCAGCATTCGCACGGCTTCATCCTCCGCGCTCTGGCTGGCGCGGGCCCGCGGCGGGGACCCGTGACCTCGATGCGAGGCCCGAGAATGCAGCCGGGGCCGTCCCCGCCTCCCCGGGAACGCCCCTCCGGGCTAAACCTGGCGTAGCAGCACCCTCTGTAGCACGGCCGAAGCACGGCAGCAGCCGCCGGCTTCTCCCTGAAGGTTACCCAAAGGCATGGGAAAGAGGAATACCGCTTTGATAAATCAGGCGGTGATTCCTGATGGAGCCGTCTCCTCACCTGCCTCGTACCCGTGGACAGCCGTCCGGGTTCCGTTCGGCAGAGAGATGGCTATGCCTCTGCGGTCATGATGGAGTAGTCGGGTGACAGCCATCGGAAGACGTGGTCCTTTTTTTGTTCTATAAATGCAACGTACGTTGACCCGCTCTGCAGGGGAAGAGCGAAGGATTTATGTGCGCTCTGAATCCCCTGTCCCTCAGCTCTGATGGAGAAGCAGACCCTCCTGCTCCTTATGGGAGCTGCAGTGATAAATACTATTAACAGCGCAAGAAAATCAGATACGCCACGTCAGAGCTCCTGTGCTTCTGTGTGCCGGCTGCTTGAGCGGCCGTGAATCAGTGCAGGAGGGCACAAAGAACTCTGTGAGGCACCAGAGAAATGCAGTTAAGAAAAATCCGAGCTGTGTTCATTTTAATTTGGAAGGCGGCTGTTAGAAAACAGTTCAACCCAACAGGATCTGAGTGTTAGCCAACTCCTTCTGCCCTCTCCCACGGGAAAGAGGGCTACAAAATAAAATAGACTCATAAAAAGCTATTAGTCAACCTGTTCCATGCTTGTGACACAGGATGGCAAGGGTCCTAGATGCAGAGTTGGGGGGAAGGAGAAGGTAAACAGCAAGAAAAGCTGGAATTCAGAGCAGATGCTTGTGTGCAGCAGAAGACAAAGCTCAGATTGCTCAGAGCCAGTGTATAAATTTATCCCAGAAAGTTTAAAAGTTTGTGGTGCTGAGTGGATTCGTATGTTCCAGAAGAAAGCCTGGTGCTCATGTTTCCCACTGGGGTGGCTGTCGGGATGTGAGTGTCTCTGGGCTGGAGCTGCACTGCAGGGGTGATCCTGTGCTATGTGGATAGGAGGCTGTGTGGGCTGCTGCTGAGGGCCGTGCTTGGCTGGGTTCAGATTTGGGATCAGGATCCTCTGTCGGCTTCTACCTCTCACTGTGCAACACCAAAGTTTTCTTAATGTGCAGAGGAGTTGCACCATGGAAAAACCAGGAGGTTAGCTGTTCTCTACACAGCATTTCAAGTGGATGGAAACAAGAGGGTTTGTCACTGAATTTGACTGAGGCTGTAGCATTCCAGTACCTTCAAGAAGCTGCTCTTGGATGGCTTGAAATAGCAGCTTGTGAAAATGGGTGTTTTCTAAGGTGCCAATTTAAAGCTCATTGAAGTCAATAGGAACTTTTTAATTGGCTTGTTTGGGCTTCAGTTTGGGCTATAAACTATACTGAATTTAGGGGAAGAACCCCCAAAATAGAAACATTCTGGACTGAATTGTTTGATTTGGCAAGGTTGGCTGTATGACTGGACTTCATTAGTTTAAATTCAGACAAGGTCTAGGAAAATTATGCTAATCAAAAGGTTCTTTGGAAAATGAGTCTGTGTCTCTGTTTTTCTACTTTATGGAAAAGCATCAGCCAAAAGAAGAGTTGTTTTGCTGAAAGTAAAGCCTAAAGGTTTGTCAGGACTGAAAGCCTCTTTTGCATTATTTAGGAATGGCTTCTCTGGGACTGATAAGTAGGTTGCATTGTCCAAATCAGGCGCAGAGGGCTGCAGAACAGCTGTGTGTTGTATCAGTTACACCTCAGTGTTTCTCTCCCTGTCTCCCATACTGTGTGCACACACTTGGGTATCCTTATCTTACTGATTACAGTCTAATTGATTGGAGCTGGGAGGATTTTAACACTAACGATTTTCACCATTTCCACACCATCCTCCCCTAGGACACCAGCCAGGTTAATTTCTGCTGCTGGCTTTCGTTGTCCACGTCCCCCCACCAGCACAGAGTGACAAAGCCATGTGTGCCTGCTCAGAAAAGGCAGCCTATGGTTCATGAGGGCTGACATGGTATCTTGTGCAAACACTGACAAAGATGGGCACATGTGAACATCAGCATTGTATGCCCTGGCTCAGTGCATTAGAGTTTCAGCAGGCATGGGCTGCACCTTGCTGAAGCTTCCTCTACCTGTGGCTGCCATTAAATGTGGTGGATATGCAGGGAAAGCCTAGAGATGCCCCTTGCTGTGCTTGTGAAAGAACATGGGGGCTAAAGCTGATATGGATGTGTGGAAGTTTTGAACTTGGGTATCTAAACTAGGATGTTGTAAGTAAGTTTTTGTGGAATAGGCTGTCCAAGTCAGCTTTTATTCTTGTATGTAACTTTACCTTTTTTAGAGAAATATCACTCGTCTCCTTGTCCATCTTCTAATGGGGCTTGTTTACCCTGTAGAAACATCCCTGACTTCTCCAGGGAAGACTCTAATGATGTTCCTCCCAGAACTATACAAGAAGACCCTTTTGTCACGTCTTTTATAACTGTCTTACTGTTAAGTCAGCTGCCCTTCAATTACTGAACTCTCTGCTCTGTGGAGCAGATCAGAAGTGTCCCTGGCACCCATTACCTCTGCTGTGCTGGTGGTGGCAGCAGACATTTGATTAACTACAGGGATTTGAGCACCAAGGGGGTTCAAGGTAGGGCATGAAGTATATCACATCTCGGTGCCTCCCCTGTTCACCTGTCAGTGCAGGTGGGCTGCTGGCAGAGTAGTTCGAGGCCTTTGCTTGTGCAATGTGTTCTGTAATTACTGCAAGGTTAACTGGAAAAAAATAGATGATCTGCCCACTGCAGTACAATACAGCCCATCATCTGTAACACAGGGCAAGTGAGCCCTTGTAAGGTCTGAGGGCAAGAACATTTCACAAGATGCACTGCATGGACAAGGTGCAGGAGAGGATGCTTGTTCAAATAAAAAACTGGAGATTGCCCTCAGTACAGTGATGATGTGTGTGGGGGAGGCACCTCGCACTGCTCATCTTATGGATACTGATGCTGTTAACAGAGGGCTGAGGCCAGCTTTCTCCTTGCTCATGCCAAAAAAAGTAGAGGCTCTTGCTTAGGAATCTGTGTGTATCTGCAGCAGTTCATCCTCCACAGCTCCCTGGGAATATGGTCAGACGTTTCTGGCTGGTGTTTTCTGTTTGCATTCTCTTAAATGAAAACAGTGGGTTTTGGTTGTGGACAAAAGAAGTGTGCTGGCACAGGGTGTTAATTTAGGTGGATTTTATTGTATTTCCAAGGAGCATAAACCACTACTTGGTGTCCTCCCTTTTCTCTAAATAAAAAAGTATGTGTTTTCCTTTAAAAAGGTATTTTGTATGTAAGTCACATATGATAACATTAAATTCAGTATAAAGGCGGTAATAAAACTGGTTGTAACATTTATATATTTTTCATGACCGAAGTGCTTTGCAGTTGGAGATGCTATAAATGCACACTCGCCTCTGGAGGAAGAGACAGACACTGCAAAAGATGATAGCTGCATGACCCCAGGACACAGCTCTTCTGGGCACAGGGAGGGCAGGCAGCTCTCTAGGGCAAAATAGGGGCTGGGGTGTCTGCCCCGCCATGCTGTGGCCATGGGAAGTAGGCTTTTACAGACAAAGAGGCTGTGGTGGAAAATATTGCTGTGATGGGAGTAGAGCCCATACAGAAGCACCCATTGGTACAGCAGACAAGGAAGTGCCTCTCCCAGGTCTCCTGTTCTGTTTCAGCTCTGCTGCTTCTCCCTCTCCTTTCAGTATGAGACCGCTCCACGTTGGAGTTACGGTTTTCAGCATTACCCAAGCTGCTCAGAAACCTTGGGTTTTCTGGGTGTGCAGTGTCCTCAGGGAGGAAAAGCAGGTAAAAGCAGAAGGAAAAAGAAGATGCTGCTATTGATATTTTCCCTAGGGTTTTCTGGTGTCTTTTTTTGGTACCTCTGATTTGTTCCAACAGGCTGAAGTGAATTCCAGACATGTTGACTGCCCTCTAGCCGTATCTTCTAAAACAGCCGCGTCTTGCACAATCACGTCCTTTATGGGGACATTTTACCCACGGCTGTTTTCCCTTCCCACCCTGCAGCAGAGGGCCCTGTGCCTGCCCTGGAGGCAGGCAGAATTGGGGTGTGCATGCCAGTGCCAGCCAACCCTGTCACCTCTGTTTCTTCGTAGTGGACTCCTGCATGGCCATGGAAAGTAAGAAAGAGATGAAGTGCTTTGTGTGGTTAATCTCCGTGGCACTGCACCAATGAAAACCATGCACTGGTTGTATGGGAGCTTCTAGAGCATCTGAGCATCACCAAATGGCCATGGAAACATCTCTAAATTGCCCTCCATTAGAGGGCATTCAACACTTGGGCAGGCACTGCCCACTGACTTTTACAGAATACACTCGATGAATATTAAAACCAGGGCTGATGTTCCTGAAGTCATTGCCCATTATTGCGCTTCAGGCACCATTATGTGGCATGACTTTAAAAACTTCTTTTTTTTTAAAGGTCATGCTGTTTATGCTGCATAATATAGAATGCAATTCCACTGTAAATTAGAAATGTGCTTTACAGCCTGCTGCTGTGCTTCATGGAGAGAAGCAGAACTCAAAATCACAGGTTTCCTCCTCGTGGGGAAGCAGTTGTGGGAAATGTTTAATATCACCATAATCGGGGGCTTTATGAACTAGTACTGAGCTCTGCAGGCCTCTCTAGACACCTTTCTACATCTCCTGCCCGCTCTCTAGCTTCTCTAGAACATTTTACCATTCTTGACACTGTTAAATGTGATTTTACTTTACTGTTTTAGGAAATCTAGGGTAAACTGTAACATTACCTAACCTGCAGCCGCTTCCTTTAGCCTGCAGACAATATGCTTAGCCCTGAGAAATTTCTCTCCCAGGGGATAGTTTGAGTTGATTTTTTGTATGTTGAAATGGTTGCAGGCCAGTTCAATCCCCATGTAATACTCTAGAAGGAGTATGTTTTTTATTGCTTTATAACAGAGCAACTCTTATATGCTGTCCTCTCTCTTTCCAGGTAAACCATAGCACAGAAACTGGATTTTGAGGGACATGCAGCCTGATTCCAGAATTCCCCCACGATAGCTCTTCAGAGAGACAGTATCAAAGGTAAGCAAGTAAGTTAAAGCTATGTGTAGTTGATCCTTACTGAAAAAACTTCAGGTCATGTATTGCTTCAGGAGGCAGAACACATGAACAGGAGAGCAGCCACGGGGCACAGAACCACACTGTGTAAAAGAGCTGAAAGGTGTTTTTGTCTCACTTCACTGTGGAACATGTAATATGGTGGAAAAACTACAGGGACACTGTTGAAAAAATACACTGACTGGTGCCAAGGTGATGGAGATGCCAAGTAAAGAAATTAAGCAAATAAACAGGGTTTCTGATAGGTGTTACAAGATGTAGGAATAACAACACAAGGAAGAAACTGAAAAGATTTCTTCCATCTAAGGGTGTAAGTCATAAACCTTGCATGAAATGGAAGTTACATTTTTTTTTTTTGAGGAAAATAATATAGTATTACATTCACAGTCTCTTACAAGAAACTGCTGTGTTTTAAGAATGGTATTTGGATAGAAGGAACAGGCCAGGCTGCAAATCGGACTGCTTTACTAAGTAAGCACTTGTTACCAAACAGGTCTGAAGTGCAACGGCTGCCACTGGGACAGTGCAGGCATGGGCATCTGGGGGTGCAGAGGCCCAGAGGCAGCACTGATCTGTGCCTCTGAAGCCAGTTAGGCCCAGTCATAACAAACTTTGCTGCAAGGGCAGGCCTAAACTGAGGTACCCTCTTAAAATACATACCTGGAACATACTCCCGGTCCCTGTATTAGGTATACAATCTGCCAGAATACTTGTGCATTATTACCAAATCAGCAAAAGGCGATGTTAATCTTTGTAGGACTGATTTTTATTATAAAGCAATTTTCTGTGTTTAAATATACTATAAACATGGTCTGTAACACATTAAAAATACCATGGAAAAAGCAGAAGAAAAACATTTCATACAGAGGCACAAATTAGAGAATTGAAACAACTGTTTCTTCAATTTTTGTGCTGGAAGAGGTGAGTAACAAATCCTTTTCAACTGTCAATCAATGAAAAGAATCTTGGTCGAAATACATATAAAATATATATTTCATATATATAATATTTTATAAAACTATGATATTTCTGTACTGAAGTTCTTGGTCAGCACATTCTAAGGTGTACTTAATACGCCAGATTACTGAGAATGTCCCTGCTTATTTGGTGCAGGTTAATTCTGTGCCAATATTCTATTTTCCACTGGATATTGTTAAAATACAGGACAAAATCCTTAAAGGTACGCAATCAAGAGAAATCCACCCTGCTATGGACTACCAGGTGAGCACCACCTTATAAGCATCACCATTTAGGGAGTCCACCCAGTGATCTTGTACATCAGTGCCCTCAAAAGCCTGGCCTCATAGGTAACTGTGTTTTTTCCACTGTGCAATCTCTTCTCTTCAAGGGGCTGCTCAATGACAGATGGAATATTTCTTCCATACAGCTCACATTGCTTCAGAAACTGAATGCACTCTTCAATGACACTGTCACATAGCATTATCATGTGCTTGGACATGTTCTCCAGCAAGGACAGGAAACACCGTTTGGCGTAATACCATGTATCAGTGCTCAGTTTTTTGTTATATGGCTCCAGACTTTTAATGACCCTTGTTATGCCAAAGTCATAGTTTCCCTTCACACAGTAGAGGGTCCCGATGACTAGATTGATAATGCAAAAATGGTAGATATTTTTATCAGGATTAGTATAAGACATCTGCTCTTCTCTCTGCTCGATCTTCTTCATCAGTTCCTCCGCATCTTCATTCTGGCTTGTCAGGATGTAGGAGACACAAAGGTTAGCTAATACAATGGCACTGACATCAAGAATGTTGTCATAGTGTTTTTTAACTACTGGCTCATAGAAGCTAATAGCCTCTTTATACTTGTCGTCTTGCATGAAGAGCACATGAGCCACATTGAGCTTCCACACCTCGTGTTCGTTACAGAACTCCACTGATTTGCGGAAAATCTTTTCTACCATTGCATAGTTCTTCATGTCCCAGTAGATCTTTGCCTGGGCCATCAAGACTGCTACATATTTATCCAGAGTCTCATCATACTCATTAACTGCCCTTTTTACAGCTTCCTCATCCCAGTTTTGCCTAGCTTCCTGCACCTGCTTCAAGAGTTTTCTCAGCTGCTCAGTCATCATCCCTGCTGAATCATCTAGCTTGTAGAAAGCCTCCTCAGGGGAAGTCTGACAAGTAATAATGGCATCCAAGAAGTTGTACAAGTAAGGTGTGAGCAGTTTGTAGGTCAGATGGGCATTCTCTGCCAGCACATCAGCTGCCAGGTCATAGTACTGATGCTTGCAGTAGAGGAGTAGCAAGTTTCCGAAAGTTTCTGGTGGACAGGGGTTCTGCAGCAGAAGAAACTGCAGCTTCTCAAACCCTTCAGTGGGTTGGCTGTCCATGTTCATTAATGCTTGGTTGTGTAGCGTGACTGGATCCAACTCCTCTTCAGCCCTTGGTGGCATATCTGTGAGGGCCTCCTGGGCTGCTTTCAGGTTGTGCAGTTGGTACTCAATGGCCGCCTTGAGGTTGAAGGCCTCCACCAGGGCCGTGCGGTGCAGAAGCATAGTGTTGCCTACGCTGCGGACATCAATGCCCTCGGTGGTCATGCCCACGCTGAGCTCTGGGTGCTGGTTGATGCCACGCTCTATGATATCGGAGATGTGTTTGAGGGCAGGGGCGTACTGCTTGGCTGCATAGCAGCACAGCGCCATGTTGTAGGACAGCTCAGGGCTGTATCCCAACACTTGCATGGCACCAGCGAACTTGCTGCTGGCCTCTTCGTGCCGTCCCTGCTGGTACAGCAGGCAGCCCAGGTTGATCTCGGCGTCAGCCCGCTCCGAGGGGTTTTCGGCCGCTCTGGGGCCGCCGTCCGCAGCGGCAGCGAGCGCCTCCTCCACCAGGCTTTTGGCCGCCGGGAGGTCTCCCTGGGCATAGTGGATGGCCGCCTGCAGGCGCAGGGCACGGCCCTGGTAGTCGGGGAGGTCCAGCAGCGGGCTGACGGCCCGCAGGGCTTCGGTGTAGAACCCGGCCTTGTAAAGGGCCTGCGCCAGGTACAGCCGGTATGCCTCCAGCTCGGGATGCAGCGCCACCAGCTGCTCGTAGCACTCGGCCGCCGCCGCGAAGTCCTGCAGCTGGTAGTGGCAGTAGCCCAGCAGAGACAGGCCGCCTCGGGAGCGGCAGCTCCTCTGCAGCTCACGGCTCAGCAGCGACACGGCCTCCGCGCACCGCCCATCGAGAATCAGCCCGTAGACGACGGCCGTGTACTGCCCGTCCGGTAACGGTGCGGCCTCCATCGCCGCTGCCACGGCAACGGCAACGGCCCCGCCGGCGCGGAAGGCCGAGCTGCAGCCGTGCCCCTTGCTGCCGTGGTAACGGCGCCGCCACAGCGGAAGCTCTCCCCCGGAAGCGGCCTGTGCGAGCGTGGGTACATACGGGTGGTGCTCCGCCGGCTCGCCGCGGGGCACGCCGGGAGCTGTAGTGCCCGCGGCGGAGGACACGATTTAAGAGGCGAGAGTGGGCCTGGGCCTGGGCCGGGACCGGGACCCCTGTGCTGCACTCTCTACTGCCCTCCGTTCTGACAACCCGCCCTCCGGCAGCCTGCTCCGGGGTGTCTACGGGAGGTGGTGGCCGCGAATGGAGCTGTGTATGACTGCCCTGCGTGCTTTTGCCTCCCGAGCAGTGAAAGGGCTGGTCTGTGGAGATTCCAGATTGAGTTCGCTCCCCCTGACTGCGCTGACAGCAGGAAGGAATAAAATCAGAACCAGCTCCTCTAGTTTACTCATAAATGTTGTGTAAAAGTTCCCTTCGGCAGGGAGCGGTAGTGTAAAAGCAGGCCCTATGCTAAAACACAGGCCGGTTGGTGTTTTACTTCTCTCTTGGGCTTTTTGGACAGGAAACAGCCCCGTTACAGCCTAGCGAGATCCAAAGGTTAGGCCTGATGCAAGGAAGGATGTGCAGCTGTGAAAATGTAGAAGAAATAATGTCCAACTTTTCTGAAATTATTTTCAACAATGTAATTGTTCTTTGGGGGGATATTTCTCTTCTCCCCCTCTCTCTCTCTTGTGTCCCCGTCCCGTATTTCTACTGACCAGTGGTATATCCAGTATCACCAACGCTACAATCTGTGCAATTTCTGTGCTTGCAAATAACTGTTGGAGTCACCAGCCATGTGTGGTTTTTGGTCATTCCAGGCTAATGCTGAGTATCCAGCAAGGTTACGTTTGCTCCCAGGAACAAGGGCTGGAAGGTCCTGTTTCAAAAATGGTATCTGGGTTGCTCAGTCTCTTGTGTTCTCATGCTCTTCTTTTTGCTTGAGTCAGTAATCTGGTTCTGTACATATATGTATATAAATGTATATGCCTACAGATAGCCAGGTTGGACAGGGCTTTGGGCAACCTGATCTGGTGGGAGGTGGCCCTGCCCGTGGCAGAGGGGTTTGGAATTGGATGATCTTTAAAATTCCTTCCCATCCAAACCGTTCTATAATTGTATGATTCATTCCAGCAACACTATTTCAAAGGAAAATAGTAATAATAAAAAAAATCACAGCAAACCATTAAAATGATTTATTATTCTTTTTTTTTTAGAGAGACCAATAAAATTGAGTTGTTAATTTCAAAAACATGCTCTAAAAAGCTGAATCGGCATTGTTTGATCTACTAAAGCAAAACAGTGAGGACAATGGTCTTAAAATGCAAAAAGAAAAAGGATCCAGAAGTCTGAAGTTACACATTTGGAAAGTACATAGGGTTCACTTGCATTAAAACATACACACGGTATTTCGGTGCTTGTATCAGTTGTTTCCCATAGGCAAAGGTTCAGAGCTTATATTCCCCACACAACTACAAGTGACCAACATGCCTGTAAATGAGTAATTAAATACAAAGTAATCCAAGAAAGAAAAGGTAATGAGCAATATATGCGATGTATCCAGTCCTGGCACATTCAAGTGATGGAAGTCTTTGGAATCTCATTTCAGCTGATATATACCTCCCACTTCATTGTTATATTAGAAACCATTCACATGATTTTACTCTCAAAATCTTCTGTTTCTTTGTTAAAGCCAATAAAAATCTTTTTACACTACATTTTCTTGCCCAGAACTCTAAGCATTGGCAGTGTCTATTAGTATGTTTTATATAACCTTGAAGTAAACCTGTTCTAAAATGTCACTCAATGCATAAATGATCTATCAGTAACTAAAATTGTTTTAATTTTATGAAGGGAAAATAAGTGTTTGGCCTGTAGGCTGAAACACACCTATTTTCCTACCAGGGTTAATTCATCTAAATATTACAAGTTGCATTAGGCACTGCTGGTTGCAGTTTTCCAAAGTAGTTTGTGAGTACTAGTATTGGCTTTGATGATAACTACAGGCACCTTACAATATTGCAGTGCACTATAAGAGGGGGCAGTTAGGAAGGTCGCCAGTCCAGAAAATCATGCTTGCTGTACCAAGGGCACCATCTGCAGGAATACCTGAGCTAAAATGAAACATACTTGTCTACTCTATGGTTGTTTTCTGCAGGGCACAAACCATACTAATGACCTCCTCAGCGTAGTAAGGACTGGCTGTGACAGAGCTGTATGTGGAGTTCAGTGTCCAGTTGCCACCTGCGGCATCCAGCTTAAATTTTGTGTGCTGCTGCTGTCTGGCCATGTAAGTGTGAGTCTGCTTTGGAGCAGGAGCAAACCTGCCTCCTGACAGGAGCAAATGTCTCCATCTCAGTCACATGATGAAGCTGTTCTGTTTTGCCTGTAGGTAGGGAAATTGTCTGATTTTACTACTCAAAGTATGGCCAAGGACACCTCTTTCACTTTTTGTTCTTGGGAGGTAGGAAATCCTTCTGTCTGAACCACAGTAGGAGAGCCTCTACCCCAGGGCTCCTTGCCTTGGACAGTGTTAGGTTTTCTGATGGGGTCACAGTGTTGTGTTGCAGGGTAACATTTCATTCCAGCAGGATGTACATACAAATCCCTCCTGAGGTTTTCTACTGAGTCTGTCAGCTCTGTGCATCTTCCAGGCATGAAGCAGGAGCTTGGGCTGTTCCCAGCAGGCATCCTGTCTCCTTGCTGGGCACATGTAAGGGGCTTATGGAGGAGGGCAGGAGACAAGCCTGCCCTTGTGACTCCTCACACATTGGTGGGAAATGTGCAGCTGCAGTTTGAAATCTTCTCCAGATTCAAGTAGGATTTGAACGTAAGGCTTCTTCCCAATTATCCTATGTAATGCTAGGGCACTTACACAGGAAAATAAAAGCTTTTCTTTTTTATGGTGAGGAAAGTCAGATTTTGTTAAGCACTCTCACAGGTGGGAATCCTGAGTGGAATTACTACGTGACCTGAACTATCTTTGAGGATAGGGATGAAAACCCAGGTTTTCTCCTGAGCATGTTCTGATGATAAAGTAAGGGCTGCTGGCTGGCGTCTGTGAGACTGCACGGCCTGCGATTCAGAAGACAAGAAACCTGACTGAATTCAGGCTGCCGTTAGCACTAATCAGTAGGACACCTAGAAACGGGCATTGCTGTTGAATCAGCTCAAAGCAAATCTGGGGGAGAATCAAGCCCCTGTGAAGCTATAGATGGTCCACATGCACACCACAGGTTAGCACTGGAATTGTAAATGCTACAGCCCTCATTCAAGGCCAAATTTCCACTAATTGCTGGGGCAGAAACGTGATGACTTGTTTGTTGCTGGGGCAGACCAGATGTGTTGGGCACCTCCAGGGAAAGGCCAAGCAATGTTAGCGTTGTCCTGGGTAACAGTGGGTTCTCTGTCCTCTTCTGCTCCTGCCCTCTAATTTGCCCTTGCCTCTTGTGGACCTGTGCTTTATGTGCACTCACAGAACTAAGCCAATCTCAATGAGTTTTGATCTCCCCTTGTGCAGTGGGCAAAGAAATGAGTAAAAGACAGAAATGCCTATTTAATAGCCTAGAGAGTCATCTCCTGTGCACATTCTGGAAGTCTGGCAGAACTGACTGGAGTACTGGGAAATGTTTTCCTATCAGAAATAATGAAAAGCAGGTATAATTTCTATCTATCAAGCTTGTAAGCACTAGCTAAAAAAGTGGTTTTCACCATCTTAAAACATGAGAAACCTGTAATATGTTTCTTTACTATACTGCATGCTTCCACAAAGAATCCTCTTTGTCTCACAAAAATTCAAGTCTGTTGCCAATTCCCTAGCTAAGTGTTAAAGAAAAAAAGTATAAGAGGGTTGTTTTTTTTTTTTTTTGTTTTGGTTGTTTTTTTTAAGATTGAGCTCTTTGAGTGACCAGATGCTTTCTGAGGTGCAGTACTGGGCCCCCTGGTTTCAGTAGGGTTGCTTCGGTTTGCGTGAGAACAATTTGATAAAGATCTAGCAGTGCTCTCTCATTTTCTTCCTTGTGATGGAGGAACAGAACCATAACATTAGTCAGCAGTTTCTGAATTTTGACCCACAATAGCAAAGATACTGAAAGACAGGAGAAATAGATGGAGGCAATTACAAACAGTTACTTGATTGATGGTTGACATTGTTAGAGCTTCAGCTGTATGTCAGGTTGTGGCCCTGCTGCATCCCCATCCCTGCACCATGGGTGTTGCCATGGGCAACAGTGCACTGAAGCCAATAAAAGGGAAGGGAAATGAGGGGAGCCTCAACCTTGGGGGAAGCTGGAGGGTACACACTATAAATTATGTTATAGTTAGCAATACGCAGTATCAAAATTCAGGAAAGGTGTGTGTACCTGCCAGAATTATGGCAGTTCCTAGTATCTGTTTTTCCCATAAGGTACGGATGGTAAGTTTTTTATGGCTTGCTGCTTACTATCTTATGTCTGTCTTTATTAAGGGAAGAAAGAAGTGGTAAAATAATAGCAAAACCATTTCCATTTGGTGCATGTATTCTCTGCTGTGCAGTTTGCATTTCTGCACCTTCCCTGCTTCTTTCTGCTAGAGAAGGTGATGTGGTCCAATTGCACACTAACAGATTGGTTTGCAGAGGTACTGCAATCTCCAGCTATTCTCTACGCATGATCCGTAGCACAGAGCGGTTTTGTTTTGCTGTGGTTTGTTTGGGATTTTTTTAAGAAATAATCAATAGATTTGCTGTTTCTGTTTGATTGTCAGACAGATGTAGTCAGCTTTTCAAAGGTGCTAATGATTCACTTTCCTTAGGAAGGTGGTCAGCTGAGCCAGGCCCTGATTTCCATTAAGTTGGTGTCAGTTCAAAATAATTCCATTGAAGTAAATGGAGTTTGGCACAGGTGTAAGACTTAGCTGAATTCAGCTTTAATTTCTGCTGCCAGACAACCCTATATTTAGAATCACATTTTTCATGGAGTACAAAGGCTTTTTTTCCTTATGAATGGGAACTCGTAAGCACTGCAGCATGACTCCTCTTGTGTCCGGTCATGCAGCAAAGAAAGCACCCTGAAATCATAGATCACAGTTTTGCTACACTAGTGATCTTTGCACTAATGGAAAGAGACTGACTTTCAGGTAATACTAGTATCATCACACAGAACTAGACATAGTTGTTTTTGTGACCTGTCATATTTGGTTAGAGTTTTTTGAACATCTCTACCACAGACATCTACATGTGAGCCTTGACTGGTGCTGCGCTAGCTGTAATAGCATATTAAATTGTACTGAATGAGAAATAAGAGGCAGCCACTCCAGTATGATCATATTCTTCCTCTTCACCATTTCAAAATAGAAATTTCAGTTGGAAATTATACTGGAAAGGCTCATCCATGGTCTACTTTTCAATGTAATAGAAACCTGAAGGACAAGGCAACAGACTTCCTTTTTTATTTGTACTGTATTTTCATTAAAGCCCATTAATCTTTTCCTTTTTCGAAATGAATGTGTTAAAAGAGTATTTTTTAAAAGAAAAAAAAAAAAAGAAGTCTGTGCAGTATTTTGCCTTTATGCAAACTTCCCTTTGCTAAGAAATTTACTGCATTATTAATATGAATTTCTCAGGGAAGCAGGGACAGGTTGGTGCTTTTAAAGATAATAAAGTTTGTTTTTTAAATGTAGCAAAGGTAGGCAATCCTAAAGGCCCTGATCAATCACTAAGAAGCTTTGTTGTAAAAAAATACTTCTTTAGAATACAAAGCAGGCTTTTCAGAACATTCAGGCATAAAAGAGGAGGGAAGAGAGAGAGAGGGACATCACAAAAGCAGGCATAATTGATTCATAACATGTACTGAAGAGATGCAAAACAACAGTGTAATTACATACTATTCTGTTTCCCTGCAGCTCCTTGCATATGAATTGACCAGCTTGCATCCCAGTTCTGCCCTGTTTTATTAATTTTATTAAGCTGTAAGTTCTTATATTTCAGTCTGTTCTCAGCTTTACAGATTTTTACAGCAGCAGTTGAAATGTAGTGGAGCTGAATGAATGCTTCTTATGTTAAGTCTTCCATGTTGCTCCAGATAACAGCGCAGTCTCACCGCAGGCCTTCCTTTCAGTCCCACTAAGCCCACCAAATAAAAGCAAACTATGCTGCTATCAAGATAATATCCAATCAATTAAGCATGCCTTTGAAAGCATCTCTTAAAAAAAAGGGTGGTCCTAAGCTTACCAAAACCTTTCAGACAGCTCTTACCGTAAAGCAACACAGACATTTGCAGGCCTAATTTATGTCTTTGAGAGACACAGTAAAGCTAGAGGAAAGGGAGGATGAGGATGCCGCCTGAGAAGGAAGTCTTTTTTGGTGCAGCTCCTCCCATTTACCTCTATTAACTGCCACGGAGTCCAGCATAGGCTTCAGTTTCACATTCAGCTTCACCAGACTCTGGAAGAAGATTAAAGAGAAAAAAATATTGATAATACTTCCACTCCTTTGATGGGCAGTCCACGGACTAACAGGGTAAAAAGAGTTTAATCTGCACCATTTGCCAACCCTCCACACCCCCACCTGTAAAATCCTATTCAGATAGAGCTTATTGTTCCCATGGAGATCTCTTTATGTCACTTGTTTTACCTGAGGCTTTAAGCCACCAAGAGTGGCAAAAAAAGCAGCACATAAGGTGGCAGAGTGGCCACTCGACTACTTTAGCTTTCTTGTAATCCTTAAAGACAACCCTTTTGAAACATCCTCCAAACGCCTGAGACTATCTGGTTGCTGACATCTGTGAGCCAGAGGTCCAGTGTCCAGTTGGACAAAGCTGAAAGAACTTCCAGATTCTTCCTACTGCTAGAGTCTTATTTCCTGTAGATGAGTAAGCCACAGCCATACTGTGCTTTCTAAAGCCCGCAAAAAATAAGTTACTATGTGCTCAAAATAAATAACAAAATAGATAGATAGATAAGTTCTTTTTTTTTAGACTGCACTAAAATCACCTCTTTTCTACATACCCAGTCCAGTGCTCACAGGAGCCAGTAAGAACATTTTATCTGTTTTCAGCTGGCTGTGAATCAGCCCCTAAACTATGTAATTCCTGCACACCTTTACTAGAAGTTTATTTTACCTTCCCGTTTAGTACCAAATTCCTATGTGGAAAGCACAAATGCTTCACTTAGTTTTGTTCCTACATGAAAGAGAGACAGAACATCATTGACAGCAGCACCAGGATGTGAAGGAAGGGTTAAGCAGTTACCTCCCAGGCTGTCATGTAATGTGCCCTTTCAGGACAGAGGACTATTATTCTTTGTGGCTTTTCTGATCAACAAGAAGCGGGTTTTTCTGGGAGCTGGGTATCATGTTTTCTCTGGTAGCTTGGAAGCTACATATTTGTCATTTGAAATAACGGATTAGTGCAAGATAAAAACCAAAAGTAATGATGGAGAAGACAGCAAAAGTTATTCTTCCAGAAGGGAAGAAAATTATAAGGAAAAGAAGGAAAGGGGAAGCAGGTACCTTTGCAGCTGATAACTTTCATTGTTTGTTTTAAATAGCAGGGTTAACAACAACCACTTTAAGTGGTCCCTGGAGCCCAGACACCACTAAAAACCTGGATTTTTTATAGCTAGTCTGCAAGCCATGGGAGCTTGGTTAGCTGCTGAAGTAAGTCTTGCTAGACTTTTAATTGAGCTATTATCTGATAATTAAGGGTTAATGGCCTGATTTTAAGATGTGCTGAAAACTTGAAGTTTCAGTTGACTTCAGTAGCAAATATGAATGCTCAGCACTTCTGAAAAATCACGCCATGGATAAGAAGCTGATTTGTATGGAACTTAAAGCAAATCTGCTTGAAATTATTTCCTTGGAGTATGGCATAGAGTGGGCAGATAATTTTGCAACCTTGGGCCTGTAGTAGGAGGCAGAGTTTACTGCAGTCTCTGCCACATATAATATTGTTCGCTGGTGGCACTCATTCATTTGATAGAAGGGCTGTGAATTTGTAACATTTCCAGTACCGTGCCTCAGGGCTCCCCATTTTTAGCTCTTTATTTCAGACCACTGTGTATTCCTCAAACATGATTTGTTGTCCAAAACAGGGGGGTAGTAATACATTATAAAAACCTGAAAATACCTGAAAAACCTCATTGCTATTATCAGTATTACAGTCGTTACCGCTTCTAACTCAGTGTCTAGAGGTCACACATTAGATACTGGGCTCTCAGAAGCAGCATACTAGAGGCTTTCTGCGCAAAGCCAGTATCCATTCACTGGCAGTTAAGCTTGCTGGTATTTCTTAAATCTTGAAAAAGTTTTCATGGGGTATTTTCCCAAGTATACATTTAAGATTAAAAAATAAATAAATACAAATTTAAAACCCATATTTAAATCAGTGTTTAAAAATCAGTGTATTTCAAATGTCTCTAAGCACAGAGAGGCCATTCTGTCAGCCACAGCATCTGTAAGCACAAAATGCAGTACAGGCTGTTCCTGTCATAAATGCTGTAACAGCAACCTGCTACAGGGAACATAGAGGAGAAGCAGCTCATTGGGACAGTGGCCTCTGTCTGTCTCACTGTGGCCGTGCTGTGCCTGTGTCCTTTCTGTACTGCTCTTTTTGCCAAGACTGACCTCAAGACCACGATGTTTTCAATCCTAGTGCCAGGGAGCAAATGCAGAGGTCTGGGCATGACCTACTGCTGTGCTTGTCCCTCCAGGCCTAGGCATCTGCCACACTCTTACGGTAGGAGACAGCCTTCTCATGTACAATGCTGGCAGGACTGTGAGTGCTTGAGCTGTTTAGATCAATTAGCTTTGCACCCACTACAGCAGAGACCAGAAGCCCAAATAGATTGGGGATGGATCCAAGAAGCTACCTCATAGTTCTACAGTAATCACTGTATCTTATGAGCTGTAAACTCATTTTAAATCTAAAAGTAGATACATATATTTCTTAGAGACACATAGCAAAGTGGGTATTACAGAGTCTAATAACCTGGCTGCAGTAAATAACGAGAATGGCTAACTAATAACACTAACTTTGATTAAATAAATTAAAAGGAGTATTTAAGAAAGAATAAACCATGTCTTAAATAGTCATTTTTAGCAGAGCACAAGCAATTAATTCTATGAAATACTTTCAAAATATATGGTAATTTAAAGAAACTGTATTTTGTTACATATTTATTTATATATAGGGATACTTGACACTGCAGATTTTGTACTTAGTCTATAAAATGTCTTTATTCAGTCATTGATTTGATGTTTAAGTCACTGCTTCTGTATTTAGTATCCTTTCACTCTGTGCCTCTTTAATTCTGATCAGATCTTTTAATTAAACCAACTACTATAATTCCTATGGAAACTAGCTTTTATTTTATTTTTCCAGCTACCAAAGCATTTCAGTAAGACTTTTCTGATACAAAGTACGCAAATTGGATTTTATTTCTGCTTGAGATGTAATTAAAACCTCATTTGACTACTATATATCTGGCCCTGTTTTAATTATTAAACTCCAGTAATCAATTTTCTTTTATGAAGCTTCTGGGAAATTATCTCAAAAGCAACACATTTCTCTCCCTTCTGGCAGGCTCTCGACCATTTACTGAATTACAGCCATAGCACCTGTTCCTGATCCGGATTAAACCACCAATTTATTCCCAAAGCTGTTTAAGTTTATTTGGCTGTAGCTTAGTCAGGGTTTTCTACCTCTTGGCTGCATTTTTTACTTCCCATTTTATTGCATGAGAACCCCTTGATGTACAGCTCCTCCATGCCACTGTAGTTGATGTATGCCTCTTAGGAACAGCTTTGCTAGTGATCTGTATAATTTGGTGTCCAGCTTCTTAACCCTGGATTTATTACTTGCTTTAATAGGAAGAGTCTTGGTCTTCAGCAGCTGTCTGACATGGGATACCACCATGTAAACCCGTAGCTCCAGAAGTGCCCTTCCTCATCCCCCTTGGTGCAGGAGGCAGGCTGTGAGCTGGCAGGCAGCAGCCATGCAGTGCAGGGGGGTGAGAGAACCCCTGCCTGAGGAGTTCCCCTCTCTCCACCTGTGACTTACATGCCCACTTTCAGTCCTTCCACTGTAACACAGCTGCTTTGCTAGGTACAAGATTGGTGACCTTTCCCATTTTATCCCCTCTACTGTAAAAGCTGTTCCTAATAGAGTGACAAAGCGTGCTGGAAGAGCAGTCATGCTGGCGTCTGTGCACTCCAGTGTTAGGAAAAGCCAGGTAGGTTTGCAGTTCCCTTCTGCATCCATATATTACCTCAGATATGTGACTAAGCTGTTTCTCAGAAAGTTACTGTATGATGCTTTTTCTTTCCACCTTCAATTATTTAGGTGTCTTTTCTGACTACATACTACTCTGCCTACAGCATACTTTTGCAAGATATAGCAAAAGGTTTTTTTACATATAAGCTTCTCCAGCACAATAAAAGGTTAAAGGTACTTGAGCACTACATTTCGTGCACCTGGGAGAGGGGCAGGGTACCTGAAGGAAGAGCTCAAAAGGGTGAGAGAGAATAAGATACTTAGAGGAAGTTATTTATGGGGGAAAGGTAAGCAGAGGAGTGAGTATGGGATACTCAGAGGAAACTTTCTGGGAAAAGGTAAGAAGTGGAGAGTGCTTTTTCTTGGGTATAGAGCTGTATTTCTTAGGTATATTTTGCTAGATAAAGCATAGAGAATGCAGAAATAAGTAGAAATAAATTCCTCAGGGAGAGGGTGATGGGTAACAGTGGAAGCATTTTGTTTGTAGAGCTACATGCCGTGTTAAAGGGTGGTACTGGAGGAGAGGATTTCATCTGCTACATAATCTTCATCTCTGGGAAAAAACGTTAGCTGAAACAGCCAAGATGCAGCATAGATATGGCCAGAGCCTAAACTATTGCTAAGGCAAATACAAAACACTCTGTTGTATTCTATGGCTACTACAAAATCCTTTCAAAGAGGAGCCCTACATTACAAATGCAGCAGGACCTCCAGAGTATATACTCATCTCCCTCCCCCTGCTCTTGGTGCTCTCATCCAAATATTGACCAATTCTGACCTTGCTTAACTTACGAGCTTTGACAAGATTACAGCTCACGGAAATGTTGTTGTGGGTCTAATATTTGTAAAGTGAGTTCATGGAATAAGACCATATAAATTCATTTTTATGACTGAGCACATATAAAAAAGTTATAGGTCTCAATGTTCACTCTACTTTGGAACCCAGTGGTTTCTAATGAATCACTTTTATTATGTAGGCAGTTTCTGAGTTGGAAGGGAGGACTAGTGACCGAGAAACCATAGGGATAAATTCAGACTTGGTGTAAGCATATGAAGCATTGCTGAAGTCAAGAGAGTCGTGACCAGTTACAGCAAAGCTGAATTGGACTCCTGAGTTTTGCTGAAGTGGCTTTCATGTGAGAATACATAGGCCAGAGGTGAGCCATCTATCTGAAAGTCCTTGAACTTCAGATTAGTTCAAATAGAAAGGAACCTGTACTGCAGTCACCCACAGATTTGATCTTCATAATACACATGCTTGATGGAAGCTGCTTTGAAAACTCAAAAATGTTTCTGTATATACATCCATGTACTAAAAATCAAAAAGACTGCTGCAATTCTACCTTTTATAGGTAGAATACAGAAGATGAAGTGATACAGAGAAGATAGAAGAATTAACTTCTATGGCTGTGGGTGTATATGAATTCACTATTTGCCCTGCTAATTCAAGGCCATATTTATTCATTATATTCCAGAAAAAAATGCTGCATTTGGGAGTGGCTGAGCTAATGAAAAAATGTAAATTAGTGCACTCCTCATTGTTGAAGGAGACATTGTTTATTCCTTCTGGGGCTTACTGAGGAGGGATCCAGATCATCGAGTGCATAATGCATCAGTGCATTACTCTTGCATTTCTGCCAGGGATTTTTTTCTGATGTCTAAATATGTAATTAGATGAAAGGGATATACACTGAATCCCCTTATAGAAAACAGGAGTTTCTTTCAGCTTCTCTATAGGAATTGTTAGCAGTGTGGAAGTCAGTTGTGACTGAGACATGCACAAGTGTTCTTCTCTTCCTCTGTGAATTAGTGTTATGCTTCTTTCTGGTGATGCTACATTAGCAAAAGTAATGCTGCACTCCTTTGTAAGTAAACACGCATACTATAAAGGAACAATTATAAAGTAGGATTCTCCACTGATAAGATGAGCCAGGTACTTCAGGGAGGAAAGTGTACACAGTTCCTGGTAGCCAAATGTTGTCAAATGGAAAGAGTAATACTGAAGTATTATTCCCGGGGTAACTACTGAAGTAGCTCAACTGATGTGTTGCTATGATTCATCTGTTCATAATAATTTAATGAAACCAAGGGCTTGCTCAGAAATGGAAGAGTTATTATTTCATAAACAACTACTTATTTGTTTCTGCTGTTTATGGTTTTGATTCTGTGTCTAGAGCATGCAAGAGACAGAATGTTTCTAACTCTTCCTTTCAACATCTTAACCAAGCAGCTGATCAATGTCTTATGCCTTGCTATTAAATGGATTTTGAAAAACTCTTCAAACTGTATCAGTCTCATATGCTTATTTAGTTCTTTGAATTTGCCCTCAGCTGGGAATTCTGCAGGCAACTGTGATTCTGTTGTGTTAAACACTTACTTGAAGCATTTCATCCATCATCATTTCTAGTGCTTTTCTGATGCAATGTAGTTTGTGCTTTGTCTTTCTTGAAAACTGAATGGCTGTTAAATTATCCATTTATCTTCTTTCAGATTTGCTGTACAATTTGAGTTCCCTCTATTGGCTGTCTCTTCTCCCTTATCTGCCAACTTTTCAGTCTACTTCCTCAGATCTTTATACACATTTCCATACATGACTGCATGTCCTTCGTAACACATTGGGCAGATAATTCTAAATAAGACAGCAACAGAAATTGTAATATTGTGAATTACTCACTTTTTCTTACAGAGCAGGCTGAAAACCTCTGGCAAATGGGTGTTTTGGTTTTTTTTGTTTTCTCCTAAATACCTTTGTTGATGACCTGCCCTTTCAGTTGAGACTTCTTTGGCATCAGATGACTCTTTGAGAAGTAAGTTGAAGTACTCTGGTTTGAAGCAAAAAAGTACTTGTTTCTGCTGTCTCTTCTAAGCAATTTGGAAAGTCTTGTAAATTCCTAAATTTGTTGAGAGTGATGCAATGTTTCATCAATGATCCTGCCAAATCACAAAAATCCTACCAAAATAATATTCTGTTAATTTCCAAAAGCAAAATGAATCCCTCCTTTGTGCCCATTGTAAAAAGATGTTCATGATCCTCATAGACACGAAAATCCTTGCTCTGAAGCCACCAAAACTATGCCTTTCCCTATTATACTATGAAATAATGACTTAGAGGGGAATTGCAAATAAAAGCATTTTTCTTCTTTTCCTGGTTTTTCTTTCTCATATATTAGCTCTTCACCTTTGCTCTCTCTGAGTACAAAAGTAACAGAAAACTCCAGGCCCTTAAATTAAGGGTATGAGGTAAGAAAAACAATTTGCTGATGTTTATTCTGTTAATGGAAGTTGTGATACAGTCATAATATCTGAGTTTTCTGAAAATACAAGAGAATTCATTCCAGGTGGCCTAATTTAGATTCATCATTAGTAGACAAGCAACAAGGCAACACAAGCACTGAACCTAGCTATGTTCCTCTTTCAAGGCTACAGAAGGCTCCTTCTGCAGTGCCAAAAGCTCCTTTCTCTGGGACAAACCCTTATTCCTAACATAATCTTCAGCTACTGACTCCCCCCAGCACTGGCACTTGGCCTGATTAAGTTTCCTTGGAAGCAAATGTCTTACAAAGACAGCAGAATATGTTGCACCTGCTCTTCCTTGGATAATATTACCCCCTGGATTTCAACAGAAAGTGAGACTAATTTGATCTGCCAATGTCTGTGCAGCCTCAGTCCGTGGTGTATCACATGCTGCATCCTGAGTCTATCTGCCTTACTAATCTTTGTCAGCCAGACAGCCCCTGGAAGCATAGATGCATTCTCTCTGTGTGCCCAAATCAAATGTCAGAAATAAGCCCAGCCAGAAGTGTGCATCTTTATGGATTCTTTAGGATCTATTGAAAGTTATCTTTCTTTTCCCTCAACATGCTGTAAAGGAAAAACTGATTTTGGTGAGAATCGCACACAGCTGATGAGATTGCTTCCTGTGAATGTATTTTTTTTAATAGCTTAGTCCTGATTCCCTTTTCAACAACTTGTGAATATGTGTTGGGGAATGTCTGAGTATTGCTCATGGTGAACAGCTCAGCACCTAGTGCTGCCCCTGCCCCTTGACAAGTTGCAAACTTAAAATAGAACGGCAGAGCTCTGACTTTTGTACCAACAATGCCAGGTATGGGTGAATGGTGAGTACAGCAAGCCACTGCCAAAATGTTCATTTAGATAGACTCTTCCTCAAAAAATAATTTCACAAGTTTTTCAGTTCTGACTGTATAGAGAGGGCAGAAACATCTGAAGGAAAATGTGATTGTGTTGGCTGCATCCAGTGCTTCCTGCCTGAGTAAGGACTTGGACGTTTCATACAGTCCATTCCAGACAAGCAGGACTTCTAGAGGAGTGGTCCAAACACTGAATTTCTTATACAGTATTTCCGTATGTAAAATTGTAATTGAAGGAATGAGGGAAAGGGATAGCAGTGGTAACTGAGGAAGGGCTGCATTGGGACATAGCTGTGTAAGCATGATTCTTAATGATTGCTCCTCCTCTGGTATTGAAGACTATTGAAAGGCTAATCTCCCTCCTTGTATTCTAACTAACTAGAGTATACACTTTTTTTGGGTGAAAAAAAAAAATCTCAGTTGTGCATATGCACTTGCAATTCATGTGTCAAAGTTAACTTGAACTGGAGAAGTTAAAGCATGAAGGTAGCTGTGATTTGGGGGGATTGCTGTGTATTTTTTTCTTATGCTTTGCAGAGGCTGTAGCATTTATGATACCCTATGCATGTATGCTTAGAAGTAGAATAGATGCTTTTGCAGCTACACCATTCTACTTTAATGATAGATTTAACTATAAGGCCAAACGTTATCTTCTGTAGGAAGGCAGGCATACCGGAGCTCTTGAAGTTCTGATTAGATTTCTTTCTGAGTAGGGAAACAGTGTGATAAAGGACATTCACAACATTTAAAGTACTTGCTAGGCTAAACATAATTGTTTCTGCTTTTCCCAGATTCCCCCTAGAATCCTGGATGGAGTAATGGAATTTCACTTCTGTAGATACTATTGTACATTTAAAGGTCTCAATACCCAAGAAAATCTTCAATAGCACTAAAATGGAGTACCAAGGTAGAGGTGAGCAGGGCAATCTCAGGCACGCAGAAGTTGTAAAAGCCGTGAGCTTCTTTATCTTCCACAAAGACATCTCCCTTAAATTTAAATAGCTGCTGTCATTGTCACTGACTACCTGACTATGTATTTATCTGCCCAGAAGCAGAGTGCATGGCCTTTGGCCCTGCTATTCATAGTGTTACTGTCTCTCCCTAACAATGCTGTGAACAGAGCTGGGCTTCTGTTAGCGTCTTTTGTTTGATGTGAATCACTGAAGCTTTGATGTTGTTTGTGAGAAAAATAATGATTAAAAAGAGTAAGATCTTCAGCCTCCCACTCTGTCTGCTCCCCATAAGGAAATCTATCTGAATTCTGGGAAAAAAAAAAATCTGTGCCTGATCCTGTTTTAGGTACATCCAAACCACAGAGCCCAGGAGAGAAATCTGTTACTGTTGAAATTCTTCAGCATCTCTTTACTGGAGGGACAGAGAGGTAATTTGTCTTATGATCAACGTTTTATTTCCTGTTACACAAACATATATGTCCAGATAGGTACAGAGTATTTTCTCTGTGTAGTGAACACAGCTGTCAGTGTAGCTGTAGTGCTTTTATTTCCAGTGGGATGTCTTAGATTTTCTGCTATAGTTGTAGTACTTCACCTTTATAGAATATTACAACAAAAACCCCTGGGTGATTACTTCATCCTGAAGCTCCACTAGTGGATTTGAAATGCTCTACAGTGCAAAAAATTATGCATTTTTTCTTGTAAATTATTATTCTAATAAGCTTGTTTCTCATCTCTACTGATAAATGCTTTTTGTGCTGGCATTTTTGAATGAAGAGCAAATATGATGCAGTAAAGCGTAACTAAAGGCCCTAAAAGCAGAGCGTCAGAGTAAATGGATGGCTGTTCTGCTACTCAAGGTAAAAACTCCACTGTCATATAAAAATACTCTGAGCAGTGATCACTACAGTAACAAAAAAGTAAATTCAATAAAATTATAATGTCCCAAGAGTAATAAAAAGCAATGAACAAAAAATTGGGAAGCTTTTATCTTCAAACCTTTGATCCATACAGTGAAGGAAGCAGATTTGATTATTAAGGTATCTTGAAACTGGAGGTGCTTGATTCCCACACTGAGCTGCAGATGAGGGAGAGAGCAAGGGAGCAGAGCAAGCCATGTGCCAAGAGCAGAGTCAGCTAACAGAGCAAACAAACACAACAAGGTTTTGGATTTAGGCGGTTGGATATGAGAAATGGAGTTGTGTATAATTCCTGATATTTTTATTTTTTGAATATCCCCAGCTATCGTCATATATCTACATTCAGCTTCAAGCTGCTTGTTAGCTTATGGTGTAGCATGTTTAGTGTATTCTTGACGTTCCTTCTTCTGGGTCGGACAGGCATTCCAAGGGGCAAGTGGGATTGCTAATGGAAGTTGAACAGATCTTGATGTTTTGCTAGTTGCTTGTAAGCCTTCTCACAAAAAGGGTCCAAACTTAGGAAATAGTTCTACCCAGGTAAGCAGAGGGATGCGATAAACATCCTCCAATAAAGGAGACTTTCCTTGGGAGAAGAACTGCACCTCAAATTTGTCTGTCGTAATTATATTAAGGAAATGTAGAGAGCAGATGCATAAGGAGAGGAGGTAGAGCCAAATCTCCCCAAATAGTGTTTGAGAATGGAGGAAAAAGAAATGAGGCTACAAAGGCCATAATATTCTAAAATGCTCTGCGAAATTTGAAGTATAAAACATTCCTTGTAGTCATTCTGGTGTGTAGCCTCACTCGTAAGTATGCACTGTGGAGAAGATACAGGTCTGTTACAGTACTGTCAGCGGCATTAGGGGCAGTGGGGTGGTGTCAGACCGACCCTGGAAGTTTGGGCTGTGGAGTTCCTTCTGCACCACGTACTTCAGACAAGTGCAGCTTCCAAGAGTAGCCTACTCCTGAGCAAAGAAAATTTCAGGGTGCTTTGCTGATCTCCTGTCCGACTTCAATGGGAGTTGCCAGCATTTGGGAGTTGGGAGTGTAATGGGTGTTGTTGGGACCGTTTCTGCCGTGCGGGTGTCGAGTAACACTGAGCACAGCATTAGATCCTGCTGTAGCAACTGTTCGGAAGGCGTGCACGCGTTCTCCACAGCGTTCCCTCTGGGGCTCTGAGTGCCAAGATACGGCCACATGGATTCAGGACTTTCAATAACTAGCATGGAAAAAACTACTTGCAAAAGCCTTGATTTTGTTCTCTATGGTTTAATGCTGTCATTCTGATATCAAAATGAGTGTCAAATGTTATTTCAAACATACGGTTTTTATAAGCACTTTGCTAGTGAGCAATATAAGTACTGCTAAAATTTTACCAATTTGTCAGCTGCCACTCTGCCTCTTTATGTTGTATTTGTAATGGTGTAACTCATTCTCTCCCCACATGTGGTCCCTATGACATATCACAATGGCTAGAATTTTAAAGATTGTATTTCGAAGGAAGCAAAGAAATCTAGGGCTTGGCCCTAGTTGTAACGTTCAGCAGGCCCTAAATCAAGGATTTACAATGTCTGAATACGTTGCTGATGTGATATGTGTATTGAGGTTTGATTAAGCTGGATATGAAAATTAAAACTTGGCTCCACATTGAAGAGAATCTCCCGCAGTGTGGTACTATGACATCAAGTTTTCTGTTTACCCCTAAGGCTGGTGCTGCAATGACTTCCAGGTTTGATGGTGTCTCTTTTTTAAGTTGTTGAGCAGCAGGCTAATAGCTGCACAGCATGATGCAGAGACAGCAGAAAGCAGGGAAATCAGATGTGAATATATTCCCCAGAGATCTCCTGCTAAGATGGAGCTAACTAACCAGAGCTTTAATGCTCAGATGTAGTCTCCTCATGCAGAGGATGGGCTGATTATCAGTTCTTCCTGCTTTAACATACATTTTTGGATTACAGACGCTATTACAAATGTGAATTCTGATACAATATGCATTCTAGTGTAATATGAACTATTATACTGTAAGGAATTTTTTTTTTAAGAGTTGTTGTCTAAGGTCCGTTGTCAACCTCACACCTCCATTGTACAGAATGATCTTGGTATTTAAAAAAAATAAGGGTTTATATTCTTCTGTGCTTGCTCTGATTGTTTGAAGCTGTAGCTTTAATTTCATCGTGACAAAGACTGTCCTGAGAAAGGGACAGGGTCTGCCGGCAAGGCAGTAGCATGCCTCACTTCACACAAGTGCATGTTGTTCATGTCACACAACAGGAGTTGCCTTTGCTGGTGGGCAGTCACTTCATTGTCACGGTGGCAGCCTCATGCTACAAGGTGTAGTGAGCAAGGGAGGCATTCTGTATGCTATTGGTGATATATCTGGTCTATACAATGAAAAGGAACTGCCAATCCATTTTTATTTGTGTGTAGGAAAGCTATATTCAGGCAGAAGTTCAGCAGTTCAGTGTTAACATGGGAGCTGGTACCTGCTTTCCACCCCTTGGCTTTGTATCATCACTGACCCATTCATTGCTTGGAGATGTGAGGCAATTGAGAGTGCAGTGGTAACAGGGAGAAATTGTTGCAGTTCCTCAAAACTGGCTAGTGAGAACACCCCAATGTTCTCAGTGGTAAAACTGGTAGTCTTTGGTGGCATAAAGTGGTCTGTGTGGTTTCAGTGAGTAAGTGAAGAGTGGCTGACATGGTTACTGATGGTTACATTTCTCATTTCTACAGTGTTATTTTGAATTTATCCTGCCTGTGTAGCTCTGCTTTCTGTATAGGTAAGAGACAAAAAGTTAAAATGATGTAGTTTATATTACATAAGTCAGATTCTGAAGTTGGTTTAATCCAAAAAGAGGGAAGCATTATTCTGGTTGTCTACAGCCTTAATAAAGTAGTACTTGAGCACTTATATCAAGCATCCACACAGTCCATGTGGAAGCATGATTGAAAGAGGAAACTCCAAGTTAAACAGCACATAGGTTAAACCACAAATCATTTGTCACTGACCTTAAAAGCTTGGCCTAGAGTGCCCTGTAACATGGAATGGAGCCGGAATGGAGCCAGAATGGAGTGCAAAGGTTCAGCCTTGTGCTTCCCTTTGAGTCATACATATTTGGATAGATTGGACAGCAGCACATAACAAGGCTGTCCACCTCCACACCTTGCCATGATGAGAATTTGTTTGTCTCAAATATAATAAACAAAAAGGTTTCCCTATGGGCTTTTATTATTTAGTGGGGAATTATGTTTATAGATGTTACCACCTTCAGGGAATCTGAAGATTTCTGCATAGAGTTCAGACTTTGGTAAAGTCAGAGTTCAAATAGCCTTCAAGGCTGCACTGCAAGCTCTTTTTTCCTAGAGAGGCAGGAACAATCTTCTCTGGACTCTACAAGAGCAGTAAGTAAAAATTACCTCATACAGTGGCATGCAGATGCTGTCAATCCACTCGAGCTGCAACCTGGGTAGTTCATCTTTCCTGTTCCGATCAAAAATGGCCTGAATTGAGAAGGGAACAAAACTGTCATGCTTTATTACACTGGAGTATTTTACAGATACATCATCCAGCACTTTGGAGCTATGATCAAATTCTCACAACCAGAACACTTTGTAAGCTGTAATCAGTCTTTACAGTAGTCTTCCTACTGCTTTGTCTGGCATGAAAAATACACTTTATTTTCAATTCTGTTTTGAAATTTGTAGGCTGAATGTATTTGAATTTTGCAATTCTGTGGTGTAAAATAAATGCTCCACAAGTTGGAGCTGAGCTGGTAAGGAACCTCCTGTAGACATGTGAAGTAGATACTTTTGAGTAGAAATTTCCCTTTTCTCACATAGGCTTTTCCAGCTCAGCAAAATGAACAGTGATGGATCTGGGCTGGTTCCTTCCCTCCCAGTTGCTCCAGGATATACCAAGTTTTAAATGTTTCTGTCTTTTTCTTTGGAAAGTCTATATTTATTCTGGGCCCATCTTCTCAAGGTTGGTGTTTCCTGTGGAAACTTTCTTTCTCTACCTTTTCAAAACTCCAGACTGTGCAATTATATTACATTAAATGTTTGGTTGAATTCTTCTAGTAGTAGCCTGCTCTTTCTGATGTACAGGTATCACTCAGTGTATCTAAATAAGACCAGGATGTAAGATTCAGGAACTCTGTGGTCTTAAATGAGAATCTTAGGGTTGACTTAGGAAAATTCTGTATTTCTTCATGTAATTTTGAAAAATCCTCTCATTTTCAGATTATTACAAGCACAATGCAAGGAAAAAAAATCCTTGAGTTATAAGAGAATATTGCATTATCTTGCTGATTACCAACTCTTTTGTCTGACTAGCAGCGATATCTATCTAGGTGGTTTGTCATACCAATATGTCATTAAATAGATCAGCATTTTATGTTGTTTAAACATTCTCATTAATGTGGTGAAACTACATGAGATCTATGATTTTGACCCTTGGTTGTCAACTGTTTGAACTGATAAACTTGGATTTTTTACTGGCCTTATTTCCCATCATAAAACACTTAATACATGAGTTAACTGGATTATTTTGAAATTCTGAAAGGCCAAGCAGAGAGGAAAATCTTCCTTCAAGCTGTATGGCTTCAATACTAAAAAGATTCATAACAATACACTTCTTTCCCACTTGTCTAGGCTGTTAGATGCAGACTTTGAGAAGACAGAAGTCCAGAAAGTTCTGGGCTTTTGTCTTTCTTTGCACTTCTATCAAGTCTATGGTATGTCCAAAAGGTAGATGTAATAACACAATTGAAAATAACTCTTAAGGTTGCTGGACCTGGGCTGTTTTCACTGGAATTCATTGGTACTTAAAGACAGTAACATTAATGGGTGTGTTAAAATAAAATTGCTTCCTATTTTGCATCATTAGCATGAAAAACACACTTTGCAAATTTCATATACAAGGCAGGAAGGGCACTTCCATTCCCATTATATGGAATGTTACTTGCAGTCATTCAGGCCTAGAATTGGTCTCAGAATTGCGAATAAAGTGACTGACTGATTACTCTTCTACTGGACTAAAGCTGTCATTTTTTTCTGAGAGGTACACACAAAACTCCTATAAGGAAGAAATTCAGTAATGTCGCAGCCTCTTACAGTAAATGGCTTTCACTTTTTATTCTATATCTGAGCAGTATTGACCACATACTTCAACTTTTTTTACTTCATTATGTCACCACAGGCTCATGTGTGAGTATTACTGAAGTGAAAATAAGTCTGAGCCATTGCAGTGGTCTTTTTATTTTAGGATATATATTCGTCATGGCTTGCAAATTAAATTCTTTAGAATACTTTCTGTTGCCCTTCTCCTGTTGCTTCCAGACAATGGCTTGGCAACACTTTGAAGTGTTGGATAAAGATAACCTGGGTAAGGCTTTTTCTTCAAATTGTTCACTGAAAACCTTTATGAAACTTTTTTCCTAGTTGTTTGACACTTTATACCCATCTGCCTGTATTCCACTTAATACCAATTTATCCTTTCTATCGCAGTGTTATATTTGGTTGAATACCCATAGAAATGCTTTTCTGCATTTGACATGTCAAATAACACAGCTACATCATAAACTAAACCTGACAGTCTTGATTTCCATAGGTAGCTGGTGATTTTTATTTGAATACTGTGTATTAAAAACAATATCTATTGCTTAGAAAATTGACTGACAGAATAACGTTGGGAATAGGTACAGAAAAATGGAGGAAAGGGCTTAATACAAAGTGACTGAGTTGACTGGAAAGCTTTTATTTATATAAGAGTCTAATATACGGCATGTCCTTATTAGACAGAGTATTTATTCCAAGATTTTTGTTTTACATGCAAAATATAGTTAGTTTTTCTGAATGCACGCAATGATATTTTCTTACCCTATGCAAGTTAGTAACTATTTCAGAAAGTACTAAAACTTACTGAAGGGGTGAGTTTCAGCTCAGATCTTTCTCTGTCTCCTTGTTCAAAGAACTCGCTGGTTACCAGCTCAGCTGCCTAAAACATAAATCAAGATAAAGATTAGAGTTCTCACTACCTAATTTTTAGGGTAATGAGTTCTTGCTCAGACCATGACTTTAGCCTGTGCTTAACCATAAAGAAGTGAATAATTTAACCTATGTGACTGGTATCAGGCACGTGTTTGCATAGTTTTCAGGACTGGGCATACAGGGTGTATGAACAGCCATAATCGCTGATAAGCACACATCCCTTTGATAGGGAATTGACTGTTGGAATTACATTGCAATATTGAGGTAGCACTCAATGCACGTATATGCAACTTAATCAAGTTTTAAGAACACAATAGAAAATTATAGCTTCTTGTTGGTATCCACAATTATGTCTGTAAAAATGCTTTGTAAAATGTGCAAGAGCTCTCTGGGTATTTACAGCCTGTTGCCCCGTATAAACAACTTTGCTTATAAAAGAAAGTTAATTAACTAATAACATCTGTTGTCTTAATGTGAAATCATAAAGGTTTTCTTCCCCACTAGGCTTTACTTTTTTCCTATGACTGTAATCACTGTCGGCTCTGCATATCTGAATATGAAGTTAGATCATGATTATCATATTGAATCAAAATCAAGAACTAGTGGGTTGGAAGTTGTAATGCATCTTTCCGGCTTTTGTGAATGAAGATGTTGTATTCACAGATGAGTTTGTGCTTCTCAGAAGAACACAAGTTTTAAAAACAAAATTGGTTATGGAAACATCAGGAATTTTAGGAAGTCAAACAATGAATAATCCTGATAAAGTAGCTTTTATGTACTGTGCTTGTCATGTGTGGGGCTTTGAAGGTAGGCATATTTATGTGACATTTGAGATGCAAAAAAGGGAAACTAATCTACTGAAGATGGCATTTGGTTCCTAATGCTCCTGTCATGTCTCCTTATTGCTTTCAAGTAAATTCAAGCTAGGAAATGATTTTATAATGCTGAAGCACAAGAGCACATAACTAAACAGAGAACCTACACTTCATAAAATCTCAAAAATTCTTGCTCTACCAACTGCATTTTCCTAACATTCACAAATCCAAAGCTTTTTATAGTTGAAATAAGGAGTACTGAAATAAATTTGAAGTGGGTGATGTTGTAAAGTACTCTTAAATCTTGAGCTAGGCTATCACATAGTCTGGAACTTTATAATGTATGGAATCCCAATGCACTAATAAAATCCTGGATCAATACTCCAGATAGAGGAATAATTTAACAACTTGGAGGCAATTAACAGTTTGCCAAGTGTATTGTAAAAAAATGATAAAGATTTAGTCTCACCCCTGTCTGTCACTGCTGTTTTGATCCTGTACTCCTTGTGTGCCTTTCTCTATCATCTCTTCCTGAATTTTTCTTTCTTACATATAACCTTTATTTCCTTTGATTCATGTATTTTAATCTTTATCCCTCACTTTTCATGTTGTGGGGTTTTTTGGGGGAGGTGGGATTTGTTTTTTTCTTTTGGCACATTTGAGGTCCAACTATTTCTGTTTTCCCTCTATGGACTTATCAGCCTCTGCTCAACCAGGTTTCAGATGAAACCTTTATTTGGTTGCAGATTTTAGGTTATGCACCAGGTTGCAGACAAATTTTCACTTGCAGACTTCAAAAGTGGTAAGAATAAAAAAAACCACCAAACAAAGGCTTGTCAGAGAATTCTGCACTAATTCAGCACCAGAGCACAAAGACTGACAACATGGAAAACAGACCCTACCTGACATTTTGGCTGTCAAAGAAAAGGGAGAAGCTAACTGGGTTAAAGAGGAAAACTGAGGAGGGATTGCACACACTGCAGTTGTGGTTAGGTGACACTGCAAAATCTTATGACTCATTTTCCCAGGATGCAAGCAGCTTCTATGATTTCCATGGGAGATGACCATATTAAAGTAGAGTAACAGCCTTATAGAAGGACTGTTGTCATGGTCTGCTTATAAAAGCAAGAAAATCTCATGTGACAAAGCTGCAAGCTGAGCTGAAGCCCTCACCACATAAGTGTGGTTTGGTTTTTGTTTTAACTGAGTTAATGTGCATGTAACAGTTGTAGGTCCCTTTCAGCTCCTGTTACATATTTGTCCTTCCCCAAGAAATCTATCTGCTCCTGCCTCACCATTTATCTGGTTTAGCTTCTTTTTTTCACCACATCTTCTTAACCATCACTTTGCTGTTAAGCCAGTCAAGCTCCCTCCAGTTGCTCAGCGACACTCAGCTGCACTGGTATATATAATATTCTCTTTCTGATGCTGTATATTCTTCCAAACCCCTACACATCTTGCTTTTTACTAGCTTATTCTGGACCTCAGTAAAGAACAGAATTATTAGCATGGATACAGGAGATAATAAGGATAGATGCAGAGTATGGAAGGATGCCTAGAAGAGGGAAAATCACGTGGTAAAGGACAAGACTTTTGGGACAGCTTGCTTTCTCACATTTGTAATTGTTTGCCAATGTTGGGTCTAAGTTTCATGTGTATTTAGGAGTATCGTATATAAATGTATGTTTATATATGTATGTGTATATTTATGTATGTACAGATATGCATTATGTGTATTTCGAAGGAGTCTACTCATCAGCAGAAGCCTGAGTTTTTATTTGTTTGTTTCCAAGTAGAGGATGCTAAAAAAGGTTCAATACTACACTTGCATTTTTTTTTCCCCTCAGTGTTGAGAAAATGAACACATTTCTTCTCTCATATTTACTGAATATTTTTTGTTCATCAGTGTTTGCAGATCATCTGCTAGTATTTTTGATTTAGGAAAGATTTTGCCGCTGCCAAGGAAAACTTTGTGACAAAACCCAGTAAATGCATGTACATGTGGCTAATGCATTTTTTGTTTAATCCAGTTTTTTATATGGATTTAAAAGGTTCGTAAGAGAAGAGGCTGTAAAGCCAGATCTCTTCAGGTACCTACATGCTGCTCACCAGCATGTGTACATGGAAAGATTATGCAATAAACCATTTCTCGCAGAAACCCCCTGCTATGTTTTTATAGCATTAATACCGCTGTAAATTGATTCCAGTTTTGGTCCCCTGTAAGCCAGGGCCCTGGGAATATTGTCCTGCCAGTCCCGCCTCCTCTCAGCCCTGCTATTAATCATGACTTGCCTGTCTTGAAATCTCCCACGGTTTGGTCACAGCTCCAAGGTCACAGGCTGTCATTAGCATTGATCTGAAAAACAGAAATGAACAATACAAGCTGAATCAACCTTTGTTGTATTTCTAAACAACTCTGCTCTGAGTGCATAAATAAATAATACATATATAAAATGTCAGCCCTGGCACCATCTTTACCTCCAGAAAAGAATGACATGTTTGAAACCTCAGCCATCAGCATGGCTTTTGCATCACAATTGTGCCTAGGAAGCCTAATGTGTTGCAGGTCATCAGATGATGAATTTTGGTATTATGCTTTGTATGCTAGAAATGATATTGCAAGGGAGTTAACTGCTAATTTTGCAGTACTTCTAACACTACTTACATTAATACCTGTAATATACTAGAAAGCATGTGCTTCACATGATGTAAGTAAGGGTATTATTATATAATAACACCTCCAAACTGGATTAATTTATATGCCTATTTGTAAAAGTGACTGCTGTAGCAAGAGAACCTATAATCATGGGAGGCAACCCAGACACTGTTTAAGCAGTTTCTACTGCTCATCTACAATAAAAATTTAAGATTTACTATGAGCTATACTGTTCCACTGTAGTTTAATACCCAGCTACAGCCATGTTTTATATGCATTAGGAGAAAGAAACCATTCAGCTGTAGAAAACGTTTATGTACAGTACATGATGCAGATAAAAGTCTAAGAAAGTTTAAATGAAGAACAAGGGCACTGAAAATGAAACATCAAATATATTGCCTGAATCTAAAATTAGGAATGGGTGAAATGATATGGAAAATAGAAAATGGCCGATGTTTTGGTCAAAAGACCAAAACGAAACAGAATTTAAATGAAATTTCAGATAAAATGAGACATAATCAGGCATACATATGCAAATGCACACATTTTATTGTCTCAAAAGCCTGGTATACTCAAACCACCCACAATGTCTGAGGTTTTCAATAGGATGCATGCTCAGATCATTTTTGAGGGCTAGAAGAGTACCGTGTATCTGCAAATTCCCAGGTACAGACTAGAAGAGCAGAGAGAAGCATGGCCAGTGAAAGAAAACAGCTGAGAGGAGGAGGGAACAGGGACAAGAAAGATCTTTGTGTCCTGAGGCAGAATACTGATGCTTTCTGGAGAAAGAGCAGAAGGGCTGAGCGGTAACTGGTGAGGCTGGGAGAAAGGGAAGAAAACATGACAGAGTGTCAAGGCAGAAACAGGAATGGAGAAGGTGAGCTCACACCGATTACATCCTTGCTGTTTGGTAATGTTTAGAAATCATACCATTTATTTATCATGAATCATATAGGTAAAACAAGCTATCTTATCTTGTTACTCTAAGTCTTCATGGTATATGAAATTCCTTAAACAAATATGGCTTCACTTTGAAATACCAGAAAGTAAGAAATAGTAGCACTCACCGAAATATTTCTCGGTGGTTTTTTGTATTCCAATCATAACCACCTTTACTAACAAGTTCAAAAAACTCGGTCCTTCTCCTGCAACAAAACAGATTATCAGAGAAGGAAAGAAGACACTTTCAGGGCAACACTGAAGTGGAAGTACAGATCTCTGGATGACATGAAATCATTGCACCTCATGTATTATTGTTAAAGTCATTATACTGACAGTCCATTTAAGCAAAACATACTAATATCTGAACATGTTCTATAAATGTCTGTTATCAATGTCAGAGTTGCCTAGTAAAAGCAATACTGTATTTATGGTCTCTGAAGATAAGGAAATAAATGGTACCAAAATGTTCAGTCATCCATGGAAGCAAGAAATGTTCGACTACAGCAGTGGACAGACAATAGAAACACCCCTGAAATATTTACACACTTCCCTTTACTTGTCTTTGCAAAATGGCTTTTACTTCTATATCCCGGAGGGTTTTTCAGAGATGCACAATTCCTGTTATTTCCAGCACACAGAACAGAACAGTGAGACACAGGAGCTGCAGATGTTTTGAGTTAGTAGTTCTTAATTGACTAGAAACTAGGTCTCCCTGCTTGGTTCCGTGCTTTGTCTTCTGGAATATCTTCCTTGTGTCCTCAAAGAGGGACAAAACGTGAGCCAGGGCATGTTAATGCTTGTTTGGTGCCTTTAAGTACCAAAATTCTGACTCACCATAGCCTGTAACTTTTTATGGCACTTGGGCTCTGAGCAGCTCTTACTGCATGCAGCGTGACTTACAATATGAAACAGATCCTGACCCAGATATAGCAGAACTTGAGGTATAAAAATATGGAACAACTTTCCCAGAGTAACACAGCATATTAGTATCAAAGCTGGAAAGCAAATACCTGTGTTCTGAGTAACAGTCCAGTGCCCCATCTCATAGGAGATTCTTTGTTAGTTGGAAATGTAGTTCGATTCTCCAACAGGAGTGAGTTTGCAGAGTCTTGTATTTATTTTCTACATTAACTTCATCATATTTTGAACAGTGATTATTGAAAGTAGTCTGACAGCAGCCAGTACAGGTTTTATACCCGAGGAGATTCACGCTGCCAGGAACAATATTTTATGTGGAATATGTTCCATTATTCTGGTTCCTGTCTGTCATACATTGCATCACCACAGTCACTGCTACTATAGGGCCTTTCTATAACAGATTTCATAACAGCAGCTAGAGCAGAGAGATGTAAGGATACATAATGATATCTAATCCCTCATGAAATAAGATATAGGAGTTTCACATTACAAAGTTTGCTGGGACAATGCAAAGCCACACATGCAGAAAACAATTCAGTTCTCTGACACAAAGTCATAGCATCATGGCTCCAGTGGAAATAACTACTGCAACAATGACAATCTTAATGGCCAAGAGTAGCTGACACATAAAACTAAAACCAGCCTAATCCTGACCAGATCATCAACAACTAGATGCTCTAAGAGAGCAAGCAGTGGATTTTTCCATCCTGTATTTCAGTGCCCGGTTTAACAATGCAAAATTTGGTAATGATTTCATTTTGAAGTATTAGATGTTCTGGGGAATTCATATATTAATGGACAAAAACCATGTAAGAATGCTTAAAGCTGAAAGCTCAGGAAGGTGACATCTCAGAAACCTCAAACATTCACATTTGAGATAGAGAGATCCATAAACAGTAACTGAAAATGTGAGTCTCAAGGCCCTATGTTAGGCTAAAAGCTTTAAAATAAGAATTTTCTTTGAAATCCATTTAAATGAATGCAGGAGGAGTAGTCCAATTCCACAGAGAATTTCTAGTGTAGGAAGGAGTTAGCCTGAGGAAAGCAGCCATGGTACAAGGAAACAATTTTGTGTTTCCTACTGGTTGCTTATGCATGGTATCCAAAATGAAGAGGTTCACTATTATTAAGCAAAGATAATATACCAGGACTTCAGAAATAAACAGAATTATAACAGTTTTGTGATGTCTTTGAGTAACATTAACTCTGGTTGTATTTTGCCTGGAAGGGAAAGTTGTCTTGATACATATACTGAATCCAGTTGCTCTACAGCCCAGTGGCTCAAGACATCATTTGAGTGAATTTCCATAAACTTCATTTTGGTTCCATGCCTTTGTTTGCTGTACTATCTACAAGCATCATTATCTAGAGTTAGCTATTAAAACCAAGTATATTTTCCATCCGGTATTTCACTGAAAATCATCTTTGTGTTTGTTTGTAGAAAAGTAGTGTCTTGACAGGGTTCTAAAGCTTTGGTCTGCCTGGAGTTTTGTTCCTGTTTAGCAAGCTGGAGTCTGCTATCATTAGGTTTAGATATTCTAAGGATACTGATACAAGAATTTCCCCCTCTACAAGAGTATTGAAGATGTAGCAAACTGAAAAAACATGGTAGATACTTGTGCAGAAACATCTGTTCGCATAGGGAGGCGTTAAGGATTGTAAATCATTGTTTCCAGGGAGTGATTTTCAGGCACTTTTGGAAGTAAAGTACCATAACAACTACCAGATTAATGAATCATAATAACACTAGAGGAAAGGATAACTCATTTGCAGACTTCTGAGTAAAGAGGCCTCATTTGCTAAAAGTTTTCTGATCCATGTGGCACATAAAAATCAATTATGCAAGAGAAGAAAAATAACCTTGCAATTCACCTGATTTTCCTTTTTGGACATTATTTCACTGATTTAAAACTAGAAAGACAACTTGGCCGTGGAGTTTTTCAACCTAAGGCAGGCAGGGAAGACAGCTCCATCACATCAGGGTCTGGACTGGGTTTCTTCCCGGGACGCTGCCATGAGCCCTCTCTTCCAGGGGCTGCAGGATCTCGGGCAGGGGGAATATATGGGGCTGTGCTAGAGCAGTCGCCCTCTCAGCCCCTGCCACACATTTTTTCCTTGACAGCACAAAACATTTCTGCAGCACTTGTTATTTGTGGTGAAACAGGAAAACCCGTACTCATATATCCCTGTGGTCCTTGTATCTCACTTCAAGCTGTCAGCAAATCCCCTGTCATACCAGCCACCCAGCTAACAAGCAGTCCTAACAGACAGCTTCAAAAAGAATATGCTTAAAAGGAGTTATTAGTTTTACTCAGGATTTTCCTGTCAGCAAGAAGAAATTTCTTCATAGACTAATGTTTAGAAGTTATTTATAATAAAACTATTCACTGAAAGCCTTTCTTAATACAACTTTTCTGACAACAGTTGCAGGAAACAAAAGATGTCAGCATGTCTACTGCCAGTACTGTTTAGAAACAGCCCTTGGCACAGTAACCAAATACGGAGGAAAAAAAAGACAAAGCAAACACTGCAGCATCTCAGTATTTTTACAATTAACAGTTAAAGACACAATGTCGATATAGATAGTTGAACAATCTCAAGGTATAGACTTGAAGTTTTCTGGAAACTTGGTTTGGTATCAACCAGGAGCACAATGGAGGGACCAAATCCAGGTATACCCAAAGGAAAACATTACTAAATACTACCAGCACTATACAGGAGAGGACCCTAATGGACATCAAACAAAAAAATCCTAAGGATGAATTATTGTCAAGACTAAGAAGGTAGTTTGCAGAAACTGTGCATCCATCAGCACTTCTCCCTGTAAGTCGGCCTGTCTGTGCCAGAGGGGGATGTCAAAAGTCCAATGTGACGGTAACACCATGATTCTTCTGATAACATGTACAGTCACACATATACTCACTGGGGAGAACTTAGTAATAAGTAACAGTATTTGAAAAGCATAAAATAGCACCAATTTGAAGCCTACTTCCAGATTTGATTTGTAAACAAGGAAGAAAACTGGATGAAAGAGAGTCTCTTGAGTTAAGCTTTTTGAGACCTATACTCATGTAATGCAAATTGACATAATTTGTCTTCAAAGCAGCAATGTGTATGCTTTCGTTACCTCTGGAACTGGGTCCGTAACTAAATACAATATTTCTTAGCACACATGTTTAGAAACAGAAATGGTGGAAAAGAATTAAAATATGTTACTGCTTTTATACATGCCTTAAGAAATTATCATAGAAGGGTTAGAAGAATTACAGGATTGAGCTGTAACTGGTTTAAAGTATAAGTCTAGAATTTCACTTGCTTTTTGTTGGTACAGTCATGTTACTCATAAAAGCAAAACTTACTTAGGCCAATACAAATATCTCAAGTGCGCAAGATACACTAAGTATTAGACTAAATCTATTCAACCACAGATTGAAACACTAATTTCTCATATTATATACCCTTATTGGTATTTAATAGGTCATTAGAGTAAGTTCTTTGAATTTTCATTTGTCAAATACAAGAAATGCCAATACTTACTCAAAATACAGAGTGAGGTCTGTTGCCAATATCGATTGCTTTAGAAGCTGCATAAGGTCACTGTAGTCCTTAGAGGACAAGTTAGCAAAGATGTTGTGACCCTATAATGAAAGAGATAAAAGAGGTAAAGTGCTAGCAATCAATACAGGTTTTTAAAAGGTTTTCTAACTCTTTAGTCTACTGTTTCCCTCTAACAGAGGCCTTTTCTGATTCATGGCAAAACTATGACAAAATAATAATGTTAATACTGCTGAGATTACATTGGGGTGGAAGAGTTGACAATTGTAATCAAGTGCCTGGACTGTTTTTCTAAACTCTGCTGAAATTATAGCCTCTTGAGGAAAGATTTACTCTTTGCTCTGATCCTGCGTGGATTCAGTTTATGAGGAAAAACTATGGTCACATCTCAATCTTTTCTCTTATTAAATGTTTTGGGGAGCAGTGTCTTGCAGCTTTTGAGTTGTGCTCCTAATGGATTTATCTCTGCTGCTGCTTGCAGGCACACAAGCTGCTATTAAAGCAGTCAAAGACATTAAATCAGTTTTTCCTTCAAATCAGTCCATTTGCTCATGCTACCCATTACTGTGTTGTGTATACAAGCATTGCCTATGCAGGCTAAAACCCCACAACTTTATGCAGTTTAAATGCCCTTTGTAGGCCAAATAGGCTACTTTTTAAGGGATCATGGATTAAGAATTTGAAAGGTACTCTGAGGCCAGAATGAAAAAGATTATTTAATATTGGTATTTGAGAGGAGGAAGGTCCATTTGTAACTGCATTTCTGAAAACTGAGAGGGACGGAGATCCTATAATTTATGAAATCCTAGAGAAAATAAACAAATTTAATGGAAAACTCTAAATGTAAGCTGAAGAAGTGATCTTTGTGACATTAGTCACAGGTAACTAAATTGACATAAATAAGCACTACCCTTTTCTTTTTTTTTTTCCTAATCACCTGTAGGGAGTTTTATTTTGGTGATATTTAGCACTGTAATGCACACATTCAGTATGCGCTGCCACCTACTGCCTAGGAAGATTAAAATGCCCTTGAAACCAAGAATATTCCAGCAGCAGGATTTCTGTAACTCTGGTGGTCAGAGGACATAGTGAAGATAAGGCCTGGAGGTAGAGCTGGTATTTTTTAATAGGTCAGGTAGTGTTTGGACTAAAAAAAATATTTTGCCATTCATAAGAGATGGCCTCTGCTGCGACAATGAAATGATTATTTCTTTTCACCTAAATATTGAGAAGGATTTCAGAATCTAAAGCTTATTTATTATCAAATAGGATATGAATTAATTTCAGTTTATTTAAGAGAGGAGACCAACTGCTCAGCTGGTGAATTTTTAAGTGAATCTTGGTGTATGTTTAAATAGAATGTAGGATCCAAATTAAGAAGTGCAGTGTTCCATTAGCAAATACAATCTACTGGATTGAAAATCACATAGGTTTAATTTTCCGGTCTAGAAATGAGGACCTGGTGAGGACTGAATGGTCAAAGGGGAGGACCTGTATTTGGCTTGCATTTGTCTTCAGACTTGAGCCTGTCTTCAGAGAAATACTCAGTTACAATGAAGATTTCAGGAACCAGAGAAATCACTGTTCTTCAGGAAGGCTTGTTCCAGGGACTGGACAGTCTCATTGGTTTAGAAAAACAAATCAAAACTCCTTTTTCCCCTATTCTAAACTGGTCTGTTTAACTTTCAAATGCTGATTTTTCTTATGCCTTTCCCTGGTAGTGTAAGGAACCATTTAATTCCTAGGATCACCTTTTAGACAAGCTAGTGTAGGCTGAGCAGACTGAGCTGTTTAGATCTCATACCGGTCCTCCCCTTTCCTACGCCTACTTTTTTAATATAACGTCTAGAAAAAGCCACAGTCCCATGACTAATCTCTGTGGCACTGTACACAGAGGGAGGGCCATCACCCCATCTCCACTTGTGACCATGGGACATTCCCAGATGCTCTTCAAAAGTTACTGCAGATCAGCATATGGTCACCAAGTGTGCTGTAAGCATAATGTTATTGGGTTTATGTATACTGGATGCATTCTGTAACAAGCTAAAATCAGAAAACACATCCTTCTTTTCTCACTATATCTCTGAGGTAGTGCCTGCTGCATACTCTTACACATAAGATATTCTAGACAAGATATATATCTTTATATCTATCTGCAAAACAACTAGTGTATGTTATACAGCATGGTATTACTGATATTTTTTCATAAGTAAAATTATGTAAAACTATAATGAAAATACTGATTACAGAAAGACTGTCAAATAAAGTAAATTTCTCCAGTCAAGGGTGACTGTGGTACACAAGACCTGTGTGGAAACGTAAGCTTGTTTCACCTACCTATAAACCATTGAGCAGGATATATATAAAAAGGATGAGAAAAGCTGACAATATGATTAGGATATGTTTGCCTTGCCCCTTAGCTGATTGAGACAAATATAATCTCTGGCTCTATGATCAGCATTTGTAGTTGTTTAATTTTGTGCTAGTTGTGACCTTTGTGGTAACCAATAAATAACTCTTCAAGGAGAGGGCATTAAAAAGGTACTGTGTGTGGAATTTCCTTTAGCCAGCTGAAACTGCCCAACAGTTTACAGTGAGATTAATAGTAACACTTTGGTACCTCACTTTGGAGAATCATGACAGCATGATTGAAGTGGTGGTGTTCCAAGGTAGCAGAGGTGCCGTAGAGCTGAGCTAAGGCTGATCCACTCCTGAAACAGAACATGGGGAGTCAACAAATACTGCATGTCTGCTTACAAAGCAGGTTTCAGAGACAATTTAGTAACAAAAGCACGTAGTTAGATGCTCCCTTTGCCTTTCAACAACCACACTTAAGAGTTGACAAGATCAAAATACTAATTTATAGACCAAGCATTTATGTTACAGACTTTGCTAAATATTATCAGCTGGCTAAAGATTTTTCTGGAACTAATGAATGAAATTTGGTAATGTAACTTTTGAATTGCCTCAGCGGCGCAGCAGGACAGGCAGCCCACTGCACATTAAAGACAAACAGTAACATCCCTGAGCTAGGAGTGGCTGTTTTGCTACCATTTTTAATTCTTAATAGATATAAACACAATGGCTTACTGTAGGTGATGACAAACTCTTAAGAAAATCCAAAACACAGCAATAAAAATATCAACTGCAAATGCAGTGAGGTTCTGTTTGCATGTAAAATCTTGCACTTAAAAACAAAAAATACAAAGGTAAACAAAATCCCACAAGTGAGAAGAGTGAATATAAAAGTAAAGTTAGCATCTTTTGGAATGTATTTTCTCATCATTTTTAGGGTCTAAGTCAAAATTAGATTCAGAATGCACGAGCAGGTAGGCTTTCGAAGTCTGAAGAACAAAAACTCTGTAGAATACAATCATAAAAATGTGAAGCATTAGGAGGTGCAGAGAATGGGATTGGATTGTCAGAATAGTTACTGTTCACCATGACTTCACTTTTGGGAACTAAAGCAAAAACATGGGTTTTCTTTCCAAAGAAATGAGAATAAGAGATTACACTAGAGACAAACAGAAAGAGGCTCCTAAGAGCATATACTATAAAACTGTACCATATTGATATTTAATTATCAGAAGCAGCTATATTAGAAAGAAGAATGTCCAGGAAACATCATCCCTTGAGAATATGGTGTTGAGATATATAACAGAGCCATTTCAGACAACTGCGATACTACCTCCATCATATACCTCTTGAACTTTCATCACACAGAACAGCAGTATTGAACACTGAAGATAAAATAAGAAAATGTGATGCTCAAATTTATGTCAGGTTAGACGAATAAATCATAGCTGCTGTTATGAAAACTACAGCTTCTGTTTTCAGGGATGTTTTATGCATGTGTGGTAATGTTTGTCTTTTGTTAAATGTCTTCGGCAATTTCTTTATGGAGTCGTAAAATGGTCGCCTCCTCTTCATACTTTGCTGTCAAACAACAAGTGTAAGTGATAGCAGCCTAGTGCCAAAACCTCTACATTTAACTCAGCCACCCCTCTACACGAAAGTAATGTTACAGCGGAGAAGTGGTTAACTTAATCAGAGTCTAAAACAGTCAGGATGTAAATCTTGGGTCTTGGGGTTTTTAAATTAGGAGCATAAACATCAATCAGCTGAGCTTCCTTCCTATTTGTCTCGTCTTTTTTGATTCTCTTCAAGACTCAGCTGCAAAAAGGCATCTAGCAGTGCTTGGTGACCTTTGCACCATAAGCTCTGTCTTTCGAGCACTGCAATTGATTTTCCTTGCTATGGTGATTGAAGATCCAGACAGTGTCATTGTTTCATTGAGACTGTACAGCAACACCAATAGCTCAGGAAATGGCAGCTTAGTGAATATCAGAAATATCAGTTTGAGTGATGTTCACTGAGGCAGCTTGCCCCCAGAAATGCAGCAGCCCATGCATACACACAGTGCAGCAGAGTATTTCTGCAAAAGGTAGGACAAAACAGGCTAATGCAACATCACCCTGCCTTTCAAGTATCTTTAGGCAACCATTTGGCCACTTCTATCACACTGAGGGTTAGCAGTAATGCAGAACACACAAAGCTGAAAATACATGATGGGATCTGCAGGACAAGAAAGCCTAAAAGTCTTCTATTCTGGCTGTAGAGGACCTGGGAAGCCAAGAAAACAACACAAGATTTGGAGGAGTAACTGTGTCTGACAGATTTGTTTCACAGCTCGGCCAGGATGCTGTCAGGGAATACATCTTGTTGTCCCTCTCTGTTCTCAGGGAATATGGATTTTGGAAAGAAGTTGACCTCAGTTAAGGGAGTTCCCTTACCACCACAGTAAGAAGTACCCTCAAAACTTCCACAGCCTGCTTCTACCTCACTGTACCTGAGGGCACCAGACTGGACAGTAAAAATATAGTCAGGTTATGGCAGATAAATCAGGTCATAACCACTTTGAATAGAACAGAATTCATTTTTAGAATTGAAAACAGCCTGGAGTAAGATTTCACATAGGTAAGAATCTGTCTTTGAGATCCAACTTGTTCTGCTGCCCAGCTGTCTGTGTCGGTCGTCGTCCCCGTCCCTCTCCCATTGCAGCATGTCTCTGAACAGGCTCTGTGTGCTCTGGCGTGTGGGACCAGCCAGGGAGGAGGCATTTGTACTGGCCAGGGACACTGCGTGCTGCACAACTGATGCATATGTGGTGAGACAACTGCTCCAGGCACCTGCTGTGGATGATATGTACCAGAGCTAGGAATTTATGTTGGCTTGCCTACACTGGTGTGAAAGGTTTTTTTTTGTGAAAGCATTATTCCAGTTTTACATATTTTCTTCTTAATAGCTGAACAGCTTTTGCTCAACATCAGGCATTCCAACCAGCAGACAGACGCTTTCATTTTATCCTGGGTTGAATACCAGAATCAATAATACCTAAGCCTGAAGAGAACATCAAATTTTGGCACCACGTTTCAATACACAGTGTCAGTTCAACAGCCTAATACAAAGGACAAGCCAGCAATTATCCAAAAGAACACAGAATGATAAAGATGGATAGTCCCTCACTATGTACAAGAATAAGAATAGCTAGCCTTGGCCTAGGAAACCTGAAATTAATCCCTCATTCTTTATCCTGGTCACTTTTTGCTCTTCTGTGGAAGAAAAACAAATTAAAGTAATAAGAATTAGAAAACTTACTTGGCTTGGAAGGCATTGTTGGTTCCCCTGTGGTCAAGGTCGTGACACAAGCATCCCACAATCAAAGCTAGAATTTCAATTTCAGTTAGAATCTCCTGAAATCCTGCGGTCTGAGGGCAGAAAAAAAATAGCAGCTGTAACTATCAGTATCGAAAGTGATAAGTAATGTTAGACCATCGAGCAACAGTCAACTTTGTTTTGATACCATGAATGTTTCAGTAAGGAGAAGATAAATGCTTTATTGTCATATTATATTCCCTGCTGAATGTTAGACGGTTAGCAGAACAGATAACATCCTTGGAGTGATCTGTTATTATCTCTCTGTTGCATTTCCAGCGTGCCATTTCTCTACTACCCAGAAGTCACTGAGGGCAAAACCAGCTGAAGACAAACACAAATAACTGCACACTAAGAAAGGAGCTGGAATTTCATATCAGAGAGATAAAAACCAAAATTTATTTCATTTTGAAATTATTGTTCGGAGTAGTTAGACAGAGTTCTTCAATCATGAGGTGACCATCTCGGTCAATCCCTAGTGTCACAGATAGCCAAGATATTAAATCAAAAGACCTATAAAGGAAGCCAGCTAAAATATGCTCTCAGGAACTGTTATGAACTATTAAGAGATTTTTTTATCTGGGACATATGAAATGAAGCAACATGATTCAAAGAGGAAACTTGGCGTATTTCTGCTGCAGATACCTACTTGAATTTGGGAGAGAATTTTGAAAACTGATGTACTGAAATTTCCCATGAGCAGCTCAGACCGGATATGACCATGTGAAGGGGGAGGCTCATCCTACAAACATTTTTTGCCACTATACTTCTCCAAGTGAATACTTGCCACAGCAGTTTTCCTGCCTGAACTGCCCCATGTCAGAAAAGAAACACTACTGTTACTGCTGACCTCAAGCATCCTGAACAGGTCTTGCCTGGAAGAGGCGCTGGAGCCTGAAGTGGGACACCACCTCATAGGTGCTGCACATCTAACCATCAAACCACCTGGTTCTTCAACTCTTCTGAAGAATAAGGATATATTGCCTGCAAAAATAACTAGCTGAGTTGGAAAATCGTAATACTTGTCTTTTCACAGCACTATTCTACAATGACACTCCTCCACTAGCCACACAATCTAGTTAGTATGAAAGGAAATTGTATGGAAGGAAATTGTATAAAAGAAATATAGAATAGATTTATATTGGACCAAACCAAGGCTGAACACTAATAGTACTTAAGAAATCTTGAATTACATTTATTTTTAATAGAGTATAATTTCACTCACTGGCAAGAAGAGGGTGATACAAAGATGATGAAGATCAGTGGGACTTGATGTCTGTACCTGGTAGAACTTACAGCCCACTCAGAAATGCCAGTCAATTGCTGCAATACCATGTGAAAACTCTTCTGTTTACCCTGAAGACCACAAATTCTACTTAAATAAACACACATTCAAATCAAAATAGCTTCTGTTTTCATATTCTGAAATGTGGATGTAGTTAATATTGAGGCAGTACAGGGAGCCAAGCTCCCCCGGGTGCTCAGGATTTCATTTCAGTGGGAATGGAGGAAGTGCAGGACTTGCTATAAAAGCTTCAGAGTTGTGCTGTAAGTGTACATATCAGAAAAGATGGTAAAATATAATGAAAAATGATTTTTTTCATGTAGAATCCACTGGTATATGGAGTAACTTGAACGTTACGAGATTCTCCTGATTCCTAGGGCATTGCTTACCCAGGCAGTGGAAATTGATTAAAAAGGAGAGTTTTCTCTTTCTACTTTTTAAACATTGCTCTTGTGTAGCAATTAATAATCCTGGTCTATTTTCTAAAAAGGGATTAACCGTAAGTGACATCGTGCCATGTGTCAAGTTTCAATCTGGAGAAAATGTTCACAGCTAAGTTAAAACAACTTAAAGTAGAAATTTTATAACAGAAAATTGATGGTGTAACAAATATTCTTTAGCATGATGCAAGCTTTGGTTAAACTCAAGCATTCAACCTGTATTGCAAATAGAGGAAAGCTGATTAAGAAACTTATTAACAGTAGCAATATCTCAAAAATAAATGCCATTGAATCCATGAGAGAAATATACATATTTCACTTAATAAAAACCATTTAACTTAAAACAATGTTACAGTACGGGGATGTCTGTTTTGAACATAATGTAAGAAAATGGAGGATTATGTTTCCTCGTGTTTTGAATTTACACAGGGAGAAAAAAATACATGGCTATGGATGATCGTGCAGTAAAATTCATTTTCACCAGAAAAGGAATGACCCATAACTCATGAGTGGCAGAGTCTCCAGTGAGTTATAGAGGTCATTCTTTCATGTGAGGAAATGAATTGCATTCATTATACCTTGCCCCACATTTATATGTTTTGTTATTAGCACAGCAGATGGGATTTTAATTTTGTATTGCTTACTTGTTCAGTTTACTTTTTGAAACAAGTGTCAGTGTGAACTGTGTTAGGCAATGGCATTCATAATGAAGCCTGGGATTGATCCTGCACTTTAATCTCACGTGATGTCCTTAACTCGCAGGAGCAGTCTTGCTTCAGTCCTTGTCTTCAGAATATTTGGGTAAGTCAGAATACAGTTTGCAGGACTGGGCTTATAATTGCTCAGTCTCTAACCAGAAAGAGAATATACATACTTTAATAAACAAGAACATACCTTAGATATGCAGTAGGCTGATCCAGGGGTGAAACAACTGGTTTAAGCTTTGTTTGGTCTCTGCTGTTTGGCTTTTCAACCCAGCTGAATTTTCCTTCTGCATTCAGTGGGAGCAGGTGGGGCCATTAGAGGCTACTGTGTTACAGATTAGACATTACTGTGCTATGGTAAAGCTACCTGGAAATGCCCTGAAATAGACCTATTGGCTTCTATTTGTGGTGCAGGCAATATGCTGACTGTTGTAAAGAAGTCAGGAATAGGGTGCAATAACTGCACAGAACGCTGCCTTCTTGACCATCAGAGCCCCTCTCCGATAGTCAAGGAATTTTGCCCTTTTTGCAAGTGGAAAAGAAAGGCGCATGCTAACTCGGATGGTTTCCCCAAGACAACCGCGGTAAGAGCAAGCCTTGTGCTATTACTAATCTCTTGACTCAATCTTTTGTGCCTTTTTTTTTGGCAAGATGAGCCTTCCCACCTCTGGAAGGGAGAAAAGCACAAGCAGGCCATACACTGAACTCACTGTGTTCTCAGCCAGAGCTACAGCAGAGTGGGGTGGGATACATGGTGAGTCCAATGCCATGGGCACATGAAGCCAAGCCTTGCACATGGAATTGCTCATTCAGTTTATTACCAGAAGCGTGTGAAATAAAATGAGCTTGGCTTGAAAATGCTCCCACAGACAGTTGCATCCCTGTGCCGACTTCTAAAAGAAACCCGAAATTATGCTTTGAGAACTACAGTCAAAGCAGTTTATGGCTGAGACCTCGCAGGCTTTTACTGGTGGTTGCTGGAGCAGCAGGGATGTGCTTTCTTGCTGCCATAGCAGTCACAGCTCTCTGAGATAGAAATGCCTAGTGGGAGAGCACGTTTCCCACCGAGCAACAGCCTCCCAAAACGTGGCCTCGGAGCTCCACCTAGAGGTCCTCGTGGGTGAGGCTTGAGGGCTCCTCACGCCCTGGCAGCATTTGGCAGAAACTAATGTGATTCCCAAGTGAATGGTGCGGCCTGACTTTACCCTTACCTGTCTGAGTAAAAAGCTTTTCATTTTTCTATAACTGAAAAGAAAAAAGCATGTGAAGTTTATAAAACGTTAAAAACGGCCGATGCCCACACATTAGCATGAGATTTCATTAGAGACCATCAGAAAGTGTCTGCTGAAACAACATCAATTCTGGACAGCTAAGCAGCCATACACCCAGAAGTTCAACCTTTCTCTCTTGTTGAACATCTCGATTTCCTTTGGCTCATGCTGTATGGTAAAACTTTGTTACGCCTCCATAAATGCTCACAGAAACAAACCCATATAGCTGGTATGAACCTAGCACTAGACCACATCTACTTGCATCATACTCTTTTCTTTTTTAACTTGCCAGAGACAAGAAGTTCTGCCACAGAAATATGCCAAATGGAGGAGGACAGCTGGGAACCCATGCTCCGTGAGCAGGAAACAAGCCACAGACTGTCTCAAGTCCACGTAACGCCGGCGCTGATGCATGCTGTGAATGGCACAGGGTGTGGGGTTTCCACTGCTGCAGACAGGGTCCAAATGCTAACCATGCCACAGAGACCAGCCAGCAACAAGAACATAAAAATCAGGGAAGAAGCACATGATATTCCAGATAAATAAATACCTACACAAATGCTATTAACATGAACACTTTAAGGTTCACAATAGATGACTGGCCATTAAGACTGAACATGAAAAAATGGAAAAGCTTGGATTCTTATTTTTAACTGGAAATAAGACAAACCCAAAATGTAAAGTACAGCAGTTAAGTGTTGTGTGCACATAGACATGTTGCTTCTCTTTTGCCATATTAACCAGATTATTAAACATCCAGGACCACCGAGGTTTATATCAACACATTTACAAGAATTAATTAGCCAAACATGGGTTATTTATTGCAGCAATGTTGCTGTAGGGTAGGGGAGAAAGAGCAAGTAAGAGTGGTGGTACTTGCATCAGAATTTACTTGTGTGTTGAAAGGAGTTATAGGTACTGATGGAGTTACATGTTAATCAAACCCAGAAATGTTACAGTGCCCGACAGAGATACAAGATTCACTTAGATCACTCTGTTGGAACATAATCTTGAAACATTTTAAAGCAATATGTTCTACAATTATTTAAATGAAGCTGGATAGAAAAGTAGTAAATATAAGCATAGTAAGTACTTCTGAGATTCTAATCTTCCTTGGTTTTGTACTTTCCAATTTAAAAGTCTGAAATAAATGTCAAATCAAAGACTTCCAAAAGTAAAACATTTTTGTAAGATCAAGATCTATAATAACAAGCTCACTCCAAGACTGCCATCTGTTTTCAGTCACTTTAATGTGCTTGTGATATCACTGTCACTAAAACACTGTGAGGTTTTGCCAAGTATATGCTATCTTAAGTTGAATAGCTTCTGTGTGCACTTCTGTGGGGAATGAATGAGTATCATAATAACTAGAAAAGAAATCAAATGCTGGAAAATGTGTAGACAGGTAAAGCAATGTGGCAGTAAAAACTCCTGTGGGATTGCATCTGTAGCTGGATACTCACAGTTAACATGGCAAACATTAGTTGGCAGACATTGAAGGCATGCCTCCAGTTGTGGTACAAAACCATTCGATAATTCTTCCTAACCGTCAAAAGCCACCTACACAGCGTCTGAAATGGAAAGCACAAATTGTATCAGGGTTACTAACCGTGTACAAATGGACAGAGCAGTGCCAAGACAAAAGCAGCAGATCTCTCTCTGGCGCAGATGGTTACCTCATAGTCAATTTTAAATTTCTGAACCATTCCAAGTTCCATGAACATCCGCAGGGCTGCAGTAATCATGGCATCCACATCCAGCGAGAAGTCATCAAAATGAATGTCATCGATGCCAAGCTCTGACACCAGAGGGATGTTTGCTGCCTGGAAAAGCCAAAAGGAAAGGGAAACTTCTGATTCAAAACTTGGGGCTGTTTTTTTGTGTCACTCTTGCAACCATCCATACATCAGTTCTGACCTGCCAATACCTCATCCTCTGCTTGATTTGAATGCTGAGCAATAAAAGTCTTCGTTGGAGAAATACGAACATGTCAAGCTAATGAGCAGAGAAACAGTGGGAAGGAGAAGAACCCAGTGTGAGCAGGAAATATGCTAACCATCCCAACTTGAGCCCATATATAGCGTTTAGACTGTGAGAACTGACCACTTTACAGCCACTGCAGTAATGCAATATATTCCAATGCAAATTACAATGCTGTAATGCAAGAAACATCTGGACAGCCAGCAGCTGGGAATTTTAATTGCTACCATTCCGAAATGCAAAGTAAATATACTGCTCTGCAGAATTTCTTCATCCAAATGTCTTTACATTCATAAGCATAAAGTGACCTTTGCTTTACACTGCTTACTACGCATTTGTAGAACCAAAAAACCAGAGTAATACAAGAAATCTAGCAGAAATACTTTTCAAAGTAAAACAAAACTTATTTTCAATATGCTGATTATGTAGTAAGCCAACAAACAACATCAAAAGCCTTACATTTTGCTTTGTCCATGTAACAGCAGACTTTTGTTCTGTTTGTAAGAGCTCTTCATGTACACAAAACCTCAGTTGAGTATGCGGGACCGGCTAATGCATACAGTTGTGCACACAGATGTGTTGTGGCTGGCCCAGTGGCAGCACCTGCAGGAGCCAGGCGGAGGTGCTGACAACCCTCAGGGGCTTGTTTGCCCTTCCTTGCGCCCCTTCAGAGTTGCCACTCATCTCCCTAGAGAGGGCAGGTGGAGGAAGCTGCATTTGTTGAAGAAGCATCTGTTCGTTGTCTCCCGCAGTGAGAAGGTGATGGGTCAGGTAGAAACATCACAAAGAGGCTGCGTGCAGCCCACAAGCCGTGAGCTGGACCATGCTGAACTAGTTAAAATTGCATGGACTCAGCTGGTGTGGCACATGCAGCTACTCACTTGTATAAAATATCAGTTTGTTCATGCAACTGTAAGTTCACCTTCACAGTTACACCTTCTATGTGACCACCTTATGTAGTTTTTCCTTTTTGAAAACCTGTGTTTTGAAATATTGCATCCTAACTCCAAGTTACCGATGTGTAAAATGCTTTTTCTGGCCAAAGGGAAAATGCCATCTCAATAATTACTTCATGTAGAGATTAAGCTGGTTTAACTATACTGGCGTAAACCTGGCATAAAACAGTATTAACACACCAGTGTTAAAGTATTTACTAGCTAGAATAAAAGCCTTTGCCAATCAGCACCCAGTAAGAACATTCCAATACCACAAAAAGTCGTGGTATTACACCAGTAAGGCTAAAGGACATAGGAAATACATCAAATCATTAAGTCAAGTGTCATCCCAGGACACAGCTGAACCACCTCTGGAGCATGCAGGCAGAGGTGTAAGCTCTGTTAACTGCATGCTTACTTTGTCTGCAGGCATACTTATCCAGGTTGAATCAATTCAGCATCTTTTTATATATATATATATATATATGTTTTGAAACATTTGAAATCCTAGATGATCCCAACAGGAATTACACCTTAACACCCTTTAAGATCTGACTGAGAAGCTATGCGTTTACTTCTGAGGCAAAAAAAGAAAGAAAACATGGTTAGGTGTGAAACAGAAACCCTGGCCCAGGGATTGTGTAGTCCAGACCTTCAGTGGTCTTACAAAAATTGTGACTTTTTATCATTCAGTTATTCTTCAGAGCTTTGGGGGTACTTGAGATGCATGCTAATATTTAGTCTGTGAATGCACTCTTTGCACAGTAAACGTGCTCTTCACAGAATGTCTCTGAGGCAAGAAACACGTTTGTCAATCTTGTTTGGTCCTTAGGAAGAAGTTTCAATAACAATGCTGAAAGAGAAGGACCTGATTGTAAGCAGACCTTGTTTTATTGCAAGTAGCTTTACAAACTTACTGCTGCATTTCCATTAACTTTGAAGTCGGCTCTAATTAAAGTTTTCACATTTTTTGCCCTCTTAAAAGGAAACAGATATTTTCCTGGCAGCAAACACTTTTACCAGCCTGTTACAATTCAGGGAGAACACTTGAAGCTGTTGCTCAACTACAGTTGTTTTTCCCTTTGTCAGAGTGGAGAAATAACAATATATCCCAAATCTATTATGAACTGAGCAACAGGATATTAACAAAGCAAGTCAAAACCAATTTCTTCCCATGTCAGTTTGAAACTTTTAAATATTTATGAGGTTTTACACTCCTAAATTTAACAGGAGTGCCATCATCCAAAATAACTGCTGAATTAATAGCCAGAAGATAACATTTGTATAAAAGAACCATTTGCTTTACAACAGCAATAAAGGAAACAACAGAATTATGAGTGTTGAGACTAATTTGAATAATGTTAAAAAAATTATATGACGTGGGGCTGCAGCAATATTCTGGCTGCACCTGGCATTGTCTGCCCTCAGCTTCTTATGCTAGAAATGCAGCAGCCCAGGGTTTATAGGAGAGGAGTCATTAAAACTTCATTTTTTTAATTGCAAAGATATAAAAAATATTCATAGTACAGAATATTAAAACATATCCATCCCTGAAATTTTGTTGCACTGCAGGACAAATTCCAGGGATTTCTTAAAATAAACAGTAATAACAACACTCTCTTCCAGGAAAACAGGCGGGATGAAAACACCATGACAGTAAGAGAAAGGAGCAGACAATTAAAATTCAAGTTACAGTGAAATTACTTTTTAAAGCCCCCCAGTGATTTGAAATCACTTAAAACATTTGCTTCCTTTTGAACATTTTAAAGTTCCATTTCCCCTTTCTAGAAACAATTAAGAACATTATACTCTGAAGTCTTTTCTCCCTGTGGACTAAGCAATTTCAACACTCTTCATCCTTAAAATAACTTCACATGACTGTTCTGTGCTTTTATGGTAAATTAAAGCTGGACATGCCTCCTCTTGTCGTGTCTCCATACCCTCTGGTACTAAAGCAAAAATTTGTCTTGAAAGCAACCACAAGCACCAGTTGGGCTTAATGCATGGAAGAGAACTGGTCTTGCCTAATAAAGTACAAACTCAGCAGTTACCAGACTGGGAAACTATCACCACTTGTAGGCAGCTTGATAAAAAAGGATGTTCTGCCCTGAATGAGAGCATAAGAACAAGGTCTGTAGCTACCCCATATTCAGATGTGCATGGGGTGGGATGGATGCAGGAGGGAGGGAGAGCACGTACATACTCAGTTCAGGATTGGAGACAGTTTCTCCTTTCCTCACTGCCTTTTGCTATCATGTAAATTGCTTCACAGCCTGCTTGGTATACGTGGACATCTAGGAGATGAGTGACTGGTTGAGCCTTACTTTACATCTGCCACCATCAAAGGGCCATATGTCATTAGTGACCATTTGGGCTACTGTGGATGAACAAAGCCTAGGGAAAACTTCAGGAAACTAGAGATTCAAGGTTTTATGGAAACTTTGCAAGGCTAAATACTTGAAGTAAAAGCTACTATTTGATGCTTAGATCTTAGTGCTGCTGAACACAACTATTTCATGCTTTTAGAAACATGTATAATACATATGTTATGTAAAACGGTTTCTTTATATTGTTAGCATGCAACTAGATAACAAAAAGGATAGCCATTCATTCTCATATTTTCTTCTAGGGAGTTTATGTTAATGGGTAAATGTATGCCAGAAAAATGCAATATAATATGCACACATATCTATACAGAACAATCAAGAAGCAATTGCAATCAACACATTCAAAAGGGGAGACTTCTGCTTTTATGCAGCTTATGCTGCCAGCATAAAAAATGGTCAGAGAGAAATAACTTCTTATGTAGGGAAAAACTGTATCATGTCATCAAATATGAAATAGCAATTTGGATATTTAATAATCTGCTATAGCAGAGTTCAGTTATGAGACAGTCTGGGTCAGTGGTAGAAAGGGCGAAATTTCAAAGTGGTGATCACATTTTTGCTCATCTTGCCATAATCTTATTTCCTACAAATTGGCACACACTGATAGGCAGCTCAAGGAGTTTCTTAAACAAAAGATACCTGTAGCTCAAGGGTCTGATTGTAATAACTTAATTCAGCATTACATGATAGATGAAAATATTTTTTGATTCCATTTGATACTAAGAACACAGGTCAAAAATATCATTGCACAGACTGACTTAAGCTTAAGGGAAAGCTTACTAAATGATTTTGCATTAATTCTTCTAATAGCATATTTTTCACAGTTTTCTATATCCACATTTGATAATGTGATAAAATCAGATGTAAGAAAACTGGTGAGCTCTTCAAAAAGCATTCCTGGTAAAACATTGACTACAATGGAAGCAGTCCAGCTAAGCACAGAAAACTGAAATCCTACTTTGCTGTGTCAGCTTAAACTGTCCGTACTTCAGTTTTAAGACCTGTGTGGATAAGACATTGGTGCTTATTATGTGAGGAAAGCATTTTGAAACCTACTGATAAGTATATTAGTATGGCTTTTTTTCTTTTTTTAAAAAAAAAAAAAGAGCACATTTTTCCATTTGGTATGCACAGCTTCTGCCCCATGCACTATCAGGACTATTCTGTAACAATAGCTTCCACTGCTGAACAGAGACCACATTTATATGGCCCTATGGACTATGACACGTGGAGGGTTAGCAAGGTTTCCTAGTCAGAAAATACTGCCAGACTGATGGGAAAAAAAGTAACAAGAAACAAGTAACAAGAAACAAGAAATATACAACACGTACAAAGATATCCCATGAAATATATGTTCCGAAGACTGGCAAATCAATATGGTATGCCTCTTAACTCCCAGGGGCACCGTCTAAGTCAGAAGTAAGTGTACTATTTCAATAGCAGGTCAGGATCTGACCTCATTTGTACTCTATAGTGAAACAAGTTTCAGACAACATGACATACACAAAAAAAAAAATAAGACCACCCTTCCAAATACTCTTCACTCGAAGTCTCTCTCAGAAGATTAGGAACCAAAAAACCTTCAAGGTTGATCATCTAAAACTGCACGGAAAGCACCCAAATGGAGAATATTTAAATGTGATGACTTTTTTATCTCTCACTTAATCTTCTATGAAACCACTTTGGAGACGGTATTTTCTGATGGCAAACATTTTTACTTTTAAAAGGTTCTTTTCCCGAATAAGGGCCCCTAAAATATTTGCTTATACTTGTAGCCACAGGTGTAACTTTAAATCTTCAACAATAGCATGTGTGCCTTGAGCATAGTTGAATAAAACAAACTGTTCTAACTTACTAACACATAGAGAGAAAGGAATGTTCGGCTGATGGGGGAAGGAACATCATGGGACTGATAACTAAGGAGAGAGTAAATTAGACCAAGGATACCAGCCTTCAAGATAGCAGAGTGGCGCCCAGCATGGAGTGAGACTGGAACAGAACAGAAGCAAGGACACACCAACTGCTAACTGCAAGTGTGCACAAGCACTGAGGTCATTCAATAAACACAGTGAGGAAGACTATTGGTGATCATCAAAGAAGACCCCCACTCAGCAAGAAAGCACATGCATAATTAGGATGCAAATATTATAATTAGTTCCTGGGAAAACTATGAATATTCATATATTCAGGCTACATAACTAGCTGCTGTCAGCAAGTATCGGGTACGCTCACCTTTGTGAAATGGTTCTTGTGTGTGCCCAGCACTGCAATAAAGAGTGCTGCTTTCTAAAACTCCAAATGGAGTCTTAGAGGGTTTCTCCAACTGACTTTCACAGTAACGCAGGCATCTTTTAAAACACATCTTTATAGCCAGTTATTAACAGTAGTAGACAAATTTTGCACTTCATACCATGGAAAACCAAAGCCCGTTATGTTCCAGTTTAACACATTTCTTTCTCTAAAGTGCAAAGAATCAAAAGTTGCAGCTCAGGGATGCTTTAATGCTCAGAGTAGCCCTGCTCTTAAAGGCCTCCAACTGTCACTGCAGACTGTGGATGGCGTCTCTCTGCCCTTCACAATGCTGAGTTAGCACCTCTTTTCCAATGACCAACTGTGGGATCATGCCATTTAAGGGAATTTTATAATATTTACAGTAAAGGGGAATGGGTGTGGTGGAGACTTATCATATGCACACATATTCTCATCTGGATTTTGATTCTAATGACTTTTTAATGTGACTATCACAGTAGCATTGCTGCTGCTTTCAGAAATTAAGTCACGAATCAGGGAATCATTTAGTTTGGAATAGAGCTCTTGAGACCAGCCAGTCCAGTGCCCTCGCTCAAGCAAAGCCAGAACTTCACCCTCAACTTCACTTGTCCTTCAGCAGCTTTCACTGATTCCAGTTCTCTGAATGAGGTCACTGTATGAAGGGATACTCTAACAACTACAACTGGAGACTGCAGTGAGAAAGGAGTGAGGCTGTGGACTCATCTGAAAGCAGCTGGACAAAAACATGACATAAGGAGACCTCATACTGCCCCATGTAGACACACTTTGCCACTGTCAGATCTATCAGACTCCCTGGTTCTCTGCCAGTCTGTGAACGTTTTAGCCACCAAATGTTCAGACGCAAAGAACATCAACAGTCCCTGGAACAGGATTTATGTATTTTAAAAGTCTTCAGAGTAACCCAGCAGATAGGCCGAGAGCTGTAATTGTAAAAGCCAATGCCTGAACTCTGCCCAAAGTCCCACAGTAGGTGTCTGAGCCTACATTCCTGAAAAGGTCATTAATTTCTTAAGTTAAAACTTTATACCTCTAACATGAGAATAATGCTGCTTTTACATCCAGCTTCAAAATCTGCAGCTGAAGCACATACATGTGGTACACACTGCCTCATCTGCAACCAGCAAATTAACAGTGTAATGTGGAATTTAGATGCGAAATGTGGAACAAAGAAAGCTCCATTTAGTCTTGTTTCAAAATGTTATATTTGGTTTGAACATTTACCAAACATAGCTACTGCTTAGTATGAATACTGGTATTTGCTTCAATTAAAGGAGAAGCTTCGCAGCATTAGGAAAGCTATTTATTCTGCTTCTTCTATTAAAACAAGGAAAGTAGCCATTAAGCTATATATCATTATCAAATATAGCATTTAGGATTTTTTTTATCATGCTTAGCACAAAAATATGGTATTTACTTTCTGCTTTTGGGGTGAAGCTATATATGCCTGAGTACAGGATTTTTCTTATCATTTTATTTTTAAAAGGGCTAAGGAAGGCGTATTATTACAGTATTACACATGCTATTCCCAAAGGTACTCCCAGAATTATAGGTAAAAAGCTGGAAGTATTTTGAACGTTTCTGATCAGTCAGTCAGTCCTGTGTGGCCATGCCGCTTCCTGAAATTGGGACCCATCAAAAGGAATAATAAATTTCAGAGATAAAATTATTGCATTTAAAATTTTGTTGCAAACTATAGTTGAAAGGACACAAAATACACTAATTATGTTGCTAAAACCCAATCCTTGATGTTAGAGTTGTTCCCTAGTACACAGCAACAAAATATATGGCAGCCTATAAAAAGAACAAGAAAATTTGATTTTAAAAGAACAGAGACATAAAATAAAAGCAATTAATGGTCTGAGAATCTATTATTCTTTAGGCCAAAGTCCATAACCACAGAAGACTAGGACTGGAGTTTAACAGGGCATGCACATTCGACACAATGATCTCCCAAGGCGCGCAGGGGAGTGTTCACGTCCTCTTGGCTTATGGTGATTAGGAAATAACCAGTGTGTCACATACTACAGGCTAGCAACTGTCGACTTTTTATGACCATTGGTACAGATGAGACGCTCATACAAAAGGGTCTATTCAGTCTCTGTCCTAGAATTTTAAATAAACACAAGCAGCAAACCTAGGGCAAGCATTTCTCCGTGATACAAAAGTGTCAGGCATGCAGGCTGCCATTTCCCACAACAGCCTTACTTAGTTTTGGTAGGCAGAAAGTCAGATTTGTTGCTCCCATGAAGAGCAGAATGGGTAATGCAGACTGACTCCATCATGCCTATAAATTTGGGAGGATGAGGGAAGAGGCGTACAAGGGAGCCTTTTCCTCAAGAAGACTGTCTAGGAAGGGGAGGGAAGACTAACTGCTTCCCTGAAGACTCAGAAGAGTAATAACCTGGTTAAGGGTGAAAGGAACAGGGACAGGGTTCTTGCAGAGGACATGAAGGCACGGGATGAAACTGGCCTTTTTGGTGATAGACAGCCTAAGTTATGCCCAGTTGGACATGTGGTATGAAAGAGCATGAAAGAGAGCAAAAAGCAAAGGTGCTGCCAAGAACAGACACTACAAAAAAGTATAAAAGAACCAGTAAGCCCTCAAAGCCCCACCAATGCCACAGTGGCAAGTACAGTGCTATTACATTACTTTTTCCTATCCCAGTGTACGTCAGCAGCACTCACTGCACCCTAGCTCTGCAGGACCTTAGGGCATGTGCAGCCAAGGGGCACCGTGGTGGTGCTGCTGGAGTGCACAGACAGCAATGGTGACCCTGCTGGCCACCAAAACTTTATTTCTGAGCACCTGCAACAAATCAGGCTGGCAATACAGTGTTTGGTGGTGAAAGTTATGCAAATATATGAGTGGGCTGCTATTCCACTGGGGAGGAAGTCCTATTTCAGATCTGTGAGAGTGACAGCTATAGCACAGCAGTGTCAGGGAGACAATATATAATATTAAAAACACCTTCAAGCTTACAACATACATTTACAGAAAAGCTAGAGAACTTATATCCAATCTGCACCTCTCATGTTTAAATCCGAATCCGTTACCTCTTGTCTTGTCACTACAGTCCCTAATGAAGAGTCCCTCCCCAGCATCCCTATAGGCCCCCTTCAGATACTGGAGGGCTGCTAGGAGGTCTCCACACAGTCTTCTCTTCCTCAGGCTGAACAGCCCCAACTCTCTCAGCCTGTCTTCATATGGGAGATGCTCCAGTCCCCCGATCATCCTTGTGGCCCTCCTCTGGACTTGTTCCAACAGCTCCATGTCCTTTTTATGCTGAGGACACCAGAACTGCACACAATGCTCCAAGTGAGGTATATAAGGAAGAAATTCTTTCCTGTTAGGGTGGTGAGATGCTGGAATGGGTTGCCCAGGGAGGTTGTGAGTGCTTCATGTTTGGCAGTGTTCAAGGCCAGGTTGGATGAAGCCTTGGGTGACATGGTTTAGTGTGAGGTGTCCCTGCTAATGGCAGGGGGGTCGGAAGTAAATGATCTTAAGGTCCTTTTCAACCCTAACTATTCTATGATTGTGGTGATTATCCTTAAAACATGTTTGTCTTTTTCTCCTTTGTTTTCATTAAGTTCTGATTGCAGGTTTAAAATAAATCCACTTATTTTATTCTGAATTCATAAGTCACATCGTAGGAGCAATCAGACTGCCCAAAAGTGCACTCTCCAAAAAAACAGAGCTTCATCTTGCCACAGTTTAACAAGCCAAAAGGGTTATCCTGTGCAAGGCAGAGCAGACTGTGAACACAGAGCCCAACACTTCTCCCCAGTGCAGAATGTGCACCCTCCGCAGCACCTTTCATCCCCCTGAGCACCCAGTCCACAGAGCTGCACAACTCGCTGCCTAATCATGTGTATTTTCTGAGAAAAGATGAAATGTACAGATCCCCCTCTTTCAACAAAAACAAATGACAGGCACTTAAATCACCTATCTATATAGCTCCTTACTTACTACCTACATCTTACTAGCATTATAATTTTTCTTTAAACAATAGTTGTTTTCATTTATTGTTATTTTGAAGTGAAAGGCTGCAGCACAGCCGTAAATACTTTTCTTGTCATTCATAAGCTTCTTAAGAGCTTATAATACACATTAACTGGTCTCTATGAAAATACTCTTATGACATTTGACTTATAACTGTGCCTTTTCTCCTGGATACCTTGCATCTGCCAAATCAATGTTTTGAATGGAACATCTTATCCTATGCTTAGACAGTGATGCAGAGGGGCTGCAGCACCAGCTGAGGAAGTATGAATCTCAGTGGTCTCTCTGGTAACTCCATTTTAGGGGCACTGAGGATTGTCCATGCCTGGCACAAAGCTGTGGGGTGCACAAATACCTCGGTCACCATTGACTCAGAAAGGCAGTCAATGTACGGACAAGTGAGAAATGAACCAAGCAAGGAGCTGGATATGGGACACTATTGGGACTGCATTGCTGTGCCACACAGCACCCAGCTCACCAGTGTCTTCCCTGGGTTGCTACCAGGCGACCCTGGGCAGGCGCTACCCATAGATCAGGTCTTGCCACAACTTGCCATGAGTTTGCTATTGCTCCAGTTATGGCACTTACAACCTCTCCTTGCCATTACCCACAGGAACAGATCTCCTTCAGAGAAAGTGCTGCTAACACAAGGAGGTACCTGGAGTCAGTTTAACAGTAGAGTTTAGGAAGGCCATAAATAGAAACATCTTTTTGTTGTTCTGGGGTGGGGTTCTTTTTTGTGTGTGCCGATAGGCCTGTGGTATGCATGAAACAAAACACACACTTGCATGGAAGCACAAAAAGCAGGGTTCAGTTGAGTTACATTTAAGTGCACCAAACAGGATGCTCCATGAGCAGGGGGATCACAAAGCTGCTGAGCTCTCACACTGAGCTCTGATATTCTCAGCTTTCCCAAGTGTTCAGAGCTGGGTGTAGCTGGCTGCAAAGCACAAGCACATGTCATAGAAATGAACTCATAAAATATTCAGTTTCCTGGTTTTGCCTGGACTACAAGTTCCACATTTTCTATACTGTTGCAGCAAGAAAGAGAACTGATAAAGTCCATTTCTTATACATTCAAAGTGTTTACACTTTAAATTTGGAAGACTGAAAACGCAGAACTGGAGGACTACTCACAGATTTTATCTGTTAGAAATTACATCTACTCTGCCTGGGATTTTGCCTAGATTAAATGAGACTTTTGAGACTGAAACAATAGATGAATTCCTCCCATGGTCAGACAGCAAAACTATGTAATAAATAACCTGTAGAACATTGTAATCACAAATATTTTTTTATATATGCTAGATACAGTTTTAGTTGGATGACACAGGCCCATACACCCCATATGTGAACTGATCTAGAAAACAAGTGTGCATCCATGTAGTTTTTCCTTCCAATAATTCCATAGCCTAAGTTAATAGTGCACAGGAACATGGTCTGTTGCACACTCCTGTGTGGGAACAGGTCTCTCAGCACAGCCCCATTCTTACCAGCTGATGGAAGAATGCAAAAAAGCCCCAAAACTAGTGAGATCTGAGACTGCGGAGGTAACATGGCTGAACCCATGAAGGTATTTCTCCCAAGGCTCTTGGGTGACTCACGCAAGCAGGACACATGCCTGCGTTGCTAACATATTCTACTACATGCACACACACAGACGTTATGATGGTGTGAAATGGCACTATTTCAGGATTTTACAGCTTAGCAGAAATGCTGCTAGGCAATCAGACTTAAAGTGGAGCAAGGATGGCACCCAGTGGCCAAACGGATTCATCTCATCTATTTCCCACTCTTTAATAAATTTTGGGAGTTTTAATTATAAAAAGGTTCTAGCTCTAATATGAAACTCCTTGGCAATGTCAAAAGCCTTTAAAGGACACTGCCTTCTTCCTGGGGGGGACATTTATGGTTCCTTTTGTAACATGTTTTGTAAAAAAACACCCCACAAACCCACCCGTAGAAACCCTGCTATTAATAATTTTCAATCAAGACCAGTAAACATTTATGACAACCAACTGCTTACAGCCACAACACTGCATAGAGGCAGAAATAACCAAAGTATTTTTTTCCTTTTGTAGGGTGTAAGCTAGGGAAAATCATGTTTTCTTTCCCTGGTCTTAAAAAGGTCAGTACAACTATTAAGGAACTTGTTTCAATTAAAAATTAAAATTGATATTAATGCCAATTATAGATAACTCGATAGAAAAATTCTATCCAAATAAAGATTGTTAAAAAAAAACCCAAACAACAAACAACAAAGCAAACAACAAAACCCCAAAACCTTGATATTTTTTAAGCAGAAAATTCCCAGTGACAGCTGTCAGCCTGCTGGGGCTACAAAAGGAATCCAAGCACAGACAAAGCATAATTTCAAATGTGAAATACTATGCCATTCTTTTTGATTTATTTGAAGAATTCTTTCTTCCATGAGTTAAACCAAACAGTACTGAGGTCTTACTAGGCCATGCAGTTCTCAGAAGAGTGAGCTGTCACATACAGGGAATTCCGTCAGCTGTGTGGGGAATAATCTGCTCCTCACTAATGGCAAAAGAGCCATGACAAACCCACAGTGAAGAACATTTAGAGGACCATCATTCACTGAAGTAGGCCAATATTTTAAGTTATTCTGGACACATTTAAGCGTACAAGTCTTTGCTAGATAGACTTTTCTTCCTCTTTGGAAACCTTTGGAAACATAAATTCCCAAGTCTGTCATTGACTGAAACACACTACTTTATCATTTGACAAGTGTTGATTCTTTTTTTTATATCAGTCATCAGATATTCCTCAAGCTTGCATGACATTTTAAATGTATTCTCTGCTTTATCACTTTTTTTGCATGATTGCTGGCTAAACAGTGTTTATAAATACAGTGAACTGTATTTACTCCTCAGTGCTTTCCAGCTGACAAAAGAGTCTTGTGGAGTATGATGACTGATCAGATTGAAGGACAGACAGCAGGTCTGTTGGATAATAAATCATTTTACCTTCACTTATGAGCAGCACTCTGTCCCCAACAATTGCTATTTCCAATTTCTTTTTCTAAGCATTCTCCCAAACTAATTGTTGTTTTGGACAAATAGAAAACTTCCCATGTAAGTAACAAAATCCAGTATTTGAGAGGAGCCAAGCAGCAGCGCAATTTTAAGTATGGGTAAATTAATAAGCGGAATTGTTTTCTTACTCCTCTGCTGAAAATTTCTGTTGCTTAAATACAACTGTATTAGTGTGCATTATTACTAAGAAACTGAAAACCAGACACTATTAAAAGCAATAACTCAGTAATATTTTAAGCTACTTAGACTGGTGTTTTAGTACTGCAAAAAAATCAGAATATGTGAGAAATTCTTAAAATTTAAATCTACTTCAGCTTTACAGAAGAAGGGTTTTTTAAAAAAGTAATGCAAACACCAGTTTTGACCATGCACAGAGTTTTAATTTTCTGTTAATTGCAGTGCTTGCAGTTTGTTACTTGTTAAGGTATTTAACAAGGAGATTTAAGCTCTGGTCTAGCTATGAAGTAGTTGATCTTAGAAGCAGTCATTTATTATTTAACATCTCTAGTTACTGTGTGTCTTTACTCTGCAGTCAGAATATCAACGTTGATTTTTATTTTTTTAAATCCTAAGCCTTAAACTCCCTTCTTTATGGCTTAGAGTGTGAATGGACTCAGCAATTCTTCTGTTACAGCATAAATACTGAAGAATAAGTATATTTTGCTTTTCCATATAAAAACAATCTACAGGAAATTAATTATTGACATATACATTATGTTCTTGCTCTGACATAACCCACAGATCAGAATCTATTCCTTGCTAAATGGAGACTACCCCTTTAAAACATTAATTTATTGACCTGTGCTAAACTCATGAATAAACAGAAAAAAAATGTCTGGGCATGGATATATGATTAAACTGTGGGCTTTATCCAGCTTCCAGGCCATATCCTTTTTCTTTTGCCTTAACTCTCTCAAATCACATACAGATCTTCAAGAGAAAGACTTTTCAAAACAAGATTTACTTATCTCCTACACTACAAAATAAACTAGTTTCATGCAGCCTTATCATACAAATGCAACACAGTTGCATCATACATATCTTTTGGAGTCAGAAAGCAGAAACATTGGAATCTTTCATAGAGATGTTTTAATGTTTATATCCCCTTTTTGTAGGTGGGAAACCAAATCACAAAGAAGTGCCCTGCCCAAGTGATATAACAAGATGAGGGCAAGGAACTTGCCTAGTTAGACTACAGTGGGCACATGAGGTGGATGTACTCCTCATGATTGCTATAGCCTTCCTTTACCCCCCTGTAGGCAACAAAGAGAGCTAGCCTCTTCAGAGAGCATCTCAGTGTCTGAGCCTCACCAGATTAAATTGCTCCTTGTAAACTCTCCTTCCCCCACATCCTGGAAGATTCAGATTTTATCTTCCTGGAGGGAAGGGAACATTTTACTCTGGGAGCTCCATGTTTTCACCTGGAAATAATAAAAGTGCTCATTTTAGAAATACAAGAGGAATTCTTTCAGCGACCTTTTGCAGCAATTTAATCTCGTCTTGATCAACTATGAAGCCAGTAATTTCAAATGCTGAAATTTAAATAAAACTGAATGTTTAAATTTTTTGAAAGCAAATTCAGAATTCCCATTAGCTTTTTCTATTAAATTAAGGTAGATACTATAATATGACACTAGTCTAGTACGACAGCTACAGAAGTAATTCATGAACAGGTGCTTCTCATGCCTCTGACACGCTGAAGTCATCCCACTTTATTTATGACAAAATGCCTCATGGAAGAAATTAAAGCAAAAAACCCTCACTTCTTCTATGAACTTTCATATTGCTCTTTTATATGCCTTGTTCTCAATAAAACCTATCACACTGGAACAGGTTTCATGACAGTAATAATATCTCTATGAGGAGGGCTATTGTATTAGAAGTGCACCTGAGAATCACATCACAGGTCCCAGCACTGAGACAAGGAGCTGAAAAATAGCTTAGCAGGACAATCCAGAAATGCTTCCAGGGGCAGGTGGCTGAGAAAGGAAAAGAAACAGCTCATAATAAAGCAAACAATTCAGCAAATTCAGGAGTTTTCATCAAACCCTGCTATCTGCAGTTTCTGAGATTTATGACAGCAATGACCAAGTTGCATTTTTCTTCATTTTAAACAGAACAGGCATGGTTACTTTTCAGGGTGATAAAACTGATGCAAAGAATGTAGTTTCCTATTTTTTTCCCAAGCAGTGCTGTTGGAAGGCACTGATTAATAAGGTAAGAATAGTTCTATTGTGCCAGACCAAAGGTCCTTCCAAGCCTTGTACCTTAGTTTTGAGAGTGACCAAGAGCAAGGAAGAATATCTGAACTGAGAAAACACACCTCCTTGGTGCACTCCTCTTGGGTACAGCGAGATGCACTTCAGACATTTCCTAAGGCAGAGGTGACTATCTTTATAGAACATTCCTCATTTGCTTTTTCCTTCTGTTAATTCACCATTTCAAACTCACTAAGATCTAAGGTGTAGGCCATATAGATTAACTACATGTTTACTGAAAAGCAATTTTTATTCAGATTTAAATATGTACCCTGCTAATTTTATTTGATGCCTCTAAACCTAAACATTGTGTGAGAAAAGACCATTAACAATCTTTTCCTACTCCTCCGTGCCATTCCTTCTTCACTGAAATTAGAAATAATAGTGTAGTTTTATATATCTTTGAACTACAGAGCGCTAGCCTGATGTCAACAGATGACAGCCTTGCACTTCAGAAACTAGCATAAACCCCACAGTATTTTATTTCTAATCATTATCTATTATTTGTAATAATTTCCAATGTGTATGCAGTGTGTTCCTGACTTCTAGTTTCCATGACAACTGAAGACATAGGCACATGTAAGTGTATAAAATAATGTAACACAATAAAGGCCTCAGTTTCATGAATTATGAAACACTGCTTTAGGTCTTATGTGGACAGTGCACGTGGAAAAGCAGAGAAAATAAACTGTTTTGCATCTTGTGAACACGTGTATTTCTCTAAAGGGAACACAGCTCAATATTAACACTTAAGTCCTGATTACCCTCAAGGTTTCTCCTAATTTTCCCATTGTTGCTACTTTCAGTGGAACTTGATCAGCTCGAATAGCACTGTGGAAAAGCTCAGTGCCAGCACAGACCCTCCTGTAACACCCAAAGAGGAGCCCAGGAGTCTGTGACTCACCATGGAGGACAATCTGAAAAATCCTTAAGCACATTAAAAACTTCATGCAGTTACATAGAGCTGTAGATCTCTAAAGACCTGTACATGTTTCACCATATGCGTGTCTGGGACCATGGCTTGCAATCCTGACTGCAGTGTGATTAAGTGCCTTCAGTCCTTGGTAAACCCATGTTACCAGAGAGATCAAAACAGTAGTGTCATCAATGCACAAAAACATCATCTTCTAGCTACATTTATTTAAATGGAAATATTCCATAAGTGGTCCAAATCAGCTTGCCTTTCTGAAATTTAATTATTGAGGAAGACTGTAATGTAATTACTATAAACCACTACAAACTATTTGATTACCTGAATATAAAAGTAACAAAAATAGTTCTAAATTGAAAGAGGGCATCACAACTAAGAATGACATAGCCTAGGAATGCTCTTCCAGTCAATCCTTACAGAGATTGGAGATAAAATTAATATATAAAATTCATTGTGCTGCCCACCCTTATGCATTTAAAAGTGGGTATAAAATTGCAACAGCAGAAAACATGAATAACAAATTCATTTTATATCATACATGTAACTCTCTCCGAGTATCAAATTCACTTAGATCCACCATCTTTCACGGATTCAGCTGTTTACACTGCCGTATACAGCAGCAGTCCTGAAAGTTGTTTCCTTTTTTGGTTCAACTCTTTCCATCATTATGTATTATAAATGCCTGAGTTTTAAAGAGACACACAAAAGCCTCCCTATATTGGGGTAGCTCTTAACTAGCCATACCTCTCAGGCTATGGAATTGAGAAATAGAGGAATTGCTATTCACACTACATTTTGAATCAAAGATTCTGTAAAGCAGGTGATACATTATTTTCTGTTGTGTGGCTCTCTCGTGTGCTGTTTGACCTAAAAAAGGGAATCTCTCACAGGGCTATAAATAATGCATCATAGTCATTAAATATTGATCTGGCTCATACCATTCACAGCTGCACAATTACGTTAGCTTTTTAAAATAGCTTCTTGTGTATTAGCCATAATAAGACAGTGTTTACATATTCTCTTTGGAAACTGTGTTAGTTAAATTTAAAGGTGGTGTGTTTGTGGGACAGCTTGCTAAGTCACAGGACTTGCTCATTACTGTCTCAGAAGACTGTAACTCTCGCTATAAATATCCTGTCCTGGACACAGTTCTGCATTCTTTACTCATGTATCTTGGCTTTCTATATTTGTCTAAAAGACAACTAGTTTTAGGCTTGCAGAGCTTGCATTTTTATGAGAAGAAACACGGAACTACAGGACAATGCTATAGGATAGTATCAATCTTGGATTAATCAGACTCTGCTAGCCTTGCGTTTTTCTATTCCAATAATCAAATGCTTATAGCTAAACCCTTGTGCTAGTACACAATGGAGATAATGGAGCTGTCTTTTAAGTCTAAAATACAAGAGAGAACTGCATTGCCACAGTTTTTAAAATCCTCCCTATTTCTAACTTAAAAAATCCTCCACAACTGAATACTGATATATGTATGATTCATTGGTATATTACTTCAGCTTATCTTACCAAAACTGAGTTTGAATTTAGTGTAGTTACATAGATGCAAGTGAGAAGCATTGTGATAAATCAGGCTCAAAGATTCAGGGGGACATTCTCAGTTAAGAAAGAAAAGTTTGCACTCAAGATGGGTTTTTTTTTGTTCTACTTGCAAACGCACATGGAAAGTAAAGTTTAATTTTCCTCCCTATATCTGGAGCAACGGTATCAGAAATTCATCTATCACAGTAATGCAGCACATATCAGAAAATGTAAAAAATATTATGCAGCTTATATGAATTTATTTACCAGCTATAAATCTTTTTAAGCCATCATAATCTTAATTTTATAAAATAAAAGTTTAAAATCATTTAGCAGCAAATAAAAGTAAAATCATCCAGCAATACAGTCTAAGTTCAATATTTACTAGAGAGCGTATGGTTTTGTTTCTGTTGTTTTAATCCTATAAATCATCCACAAACCCCCATCTTTCCTAGAGTCTGGAAGTATAGTTCATATCCCAAATGCAGGAATAATGGTAGCCACCCCACAACTAATTCTGATTAATAATTAACTCCAATTCAATTGCCTGTTATTAAAACTCTACCAATTAAGCTGCTATGTTTTTCCACATTTTAAAACCTACCCATTTTCAGGAAAAAGGACTCATTTTACACTGTGTGACAACTCAAGCTTTCATTTAACCTACATTTTAAACTGGCATAAAGAGAGGACTGGATCTTAAATTTATACTTTTCCAGAGATGTTGCTCTATCAGAAAATGCAATACTAAAGACTGACTGCCATGACTACATAGATGGAAGGTGGCAGATGGATCATTACTATGCAGTTTTACAAAATGCCAAAGCTGAAGAGAGCACCATCCTGATGAAATCAATGAAAAACTTCACATTACCTTCCCAGGGCCAGATCATCAGCGACAGAGACAAAGCAATTTGTTCAGGCTCTAAATCCAGATCTCTGCAGATCCACTTGTGTCTAACCCAAGGGCTAAGCCACCTCTCTGACCACTAAAACTTACTGGGTTAAGGGCATGAATTTTCCATTCCCACTTCCCCTGAGAATAGGCAGTGAACCAAATGGGTGGCTCCAGCCAGGTCAGCAGAGCAGCACCTGCCAAGCACCTTTGTTGGAGTCTCATGTTGTTTCCAATGGCACTGGCTTCCCGATAAATGTATGTCTGCTACCCTAAGTATTAATGAATCCCAAAAGCTTTAATGCAAATGATGAAAAGGACTGGCAACATGAACTTCTACAGTAATTCACATAATTGGATTCTCTTCCGTGGAAAAAACCCCATTCATTCACTAATAGAGCAATTTCTAATCATACAAGTAGTTTTAAATTTGGCTTTCAGACTTTTATTAGTGAAAGCTATGCCCTATTACCACCAGAAGTAGGATCCCTTAAAAAATGTGCAAAACCACTGTTCAACTTGAATTTATGTTGCTGCTTTGGTTTTAGACAGTTGTAGAAATCAGAGAGGGAATAGGCCTATTGCATGACATGGTTCATTATCATACACTCATGTTTCACTGCTCCATACTGTGACCTTCCCCTTTTTTGAGCCCCACAACCACTGGTGCTCTGCACTTTTTCCCGTCCCAGCATCTGGAGAAAGGTATTAATTTCTTAAGGGTTTCTTTTAAGGCAAGGGGTTTTATTTCAGAATTATTAAGCAGAATTAATAGGAACATAAATATTACTTGTTTTCAGAACTTCCCGCACAGTGATTATGTTTAATTCTTAAAAAGATAACAGGTATATTTGTGAACTTGTGAACTCAATAACAGTCGGAAATTACTGACAAAATTTCAAGTAAAAAGGTGAACTTTAACTAGTCCTGCCATGCTCTCTGTAATGCAGTAAAACAATTCACTGGTAAAAGCCAGGGGAAAAGTAAACTTCAAGTACACTTGCAATTTTTTACTTTGTGTTAGAATACTCTTTATATCTTAGGCAAATAAAAATGAATGGATAAGAAATATATTAATATTCTAAAGACATGATATGACAAAGAAGGAAATAAACAACTTGGGGGAAAAAAAAAAGAATATGTGATTATTCCCATGTTGCTGGGGTCCAGTAATGGTATGTTTGGGGTAGTATGTTGAAAAGTTATCAACACAAATGTATTCTCACTCTAAAGTCATTAACTACCATTAAGTCCTGTGTCAGTCAAGAGACAGTAGTGAGCTACTGGCATTACTCTCATTTAGATGTTTCTGTCATGTGAGTCTGTTAGCATTCTGACTGAACCAGAACAACAGGTAAATTGTAACAGATATTTCCTCTGACACCTGCCAATAAATCATCAAAAGGAGAGGGGACAGGTTTAGCCCCAAACACCCCCAGAGGGAGGAATTGTTTATTAGCCAGTCAAGTCTATAAGATGACCCTAATATAACAAAGGGGTTATACAAAATATAACAATATAACAAACAGAGAAAAGAGCAGTGATTTCAGGGTAGGATGCCCCAGGAGACCCTGGCAGGGAGACTGGCTGCCAGAGCTCTGCCAGGGGTGAGACAGAAGCAATTTTATCACACAGATGGATGGCCCTCTCTGGGGATGAGCTCTCTGTCGAAGGCCCACAAGACACACTGGTCCTCCCTCTGGTTTTGTTGGAGTTTATTTTGCTTACAACCAGTGGTGTAAAGCGCTAACACAGACTACCTGGCACTCATTTTGTTAGGAACTGAAAGAGAGTCAATTGGATAATAAGGGAAAATTTTTCTTTAAAAAGTCTCTCAGCTTGATTTAAGCACAGATTGGTTTTATTCCTCATTTTCTCATTTATCTTCTGTATAAAATTGTATCTATCAGGGTTACTAATGAATAAATGCTTTTCATTTCCCTTTACCTTGTCATTAACCATTAAACAGATAGTTACATGCCTTCAGAATAACAAGAAGACATTCCCTACTTGGAGACTAACAAATCTATTAATAGAAACACCTGGGAAAACTAATAGAATAGCTCCTCATCACACTAGTAGCTAGGTCCAAAGAGTAACATAGCAGGCTCTTATTTCAACTCCACAGACCATGAAGGAGAATTATCTTTCAATGATTAAAAGCAATCAAGAAGTATGGCCCTCTGGTATGTAGAAAAATACTTGTTGAATCCTGACAATCATAGAAGCTGTATTACAGGTGCTTATTCTAAGGTAAACTAAAAAAAACACCCTAAACAATCAAACCAGCAAACCAAACCAAGCAACAACAACACACCACCAAACCCACCCAGAAAATAACAAACCCAAACAAAACCCCAGCCTTAAAAAAAATTATATATGGCCCTTTATCCTTTTCTTTCCCCTCTCTCTCACACAGTGTTTAGTGGTCTTTGCCCAACATAAAATATCACCTGTTAAGCACACAAAAGTGTTTTCTGCTGGCTACAGTGTTGGAATAATCTTCAAGGATATACAATTGCAGCAATAATTCAGTTATCTACTCTTCATCTTACAAAAGGGTGGGTAACTGCACCAGTGACTGCAAAGGAGGGAAACAATATATTACATCCTTAGAACTCTGCATTGCTACCTGGTGATAGGCACAGCCAGTGTCTGGGCAATAATCTACCAACTAATAACTAACTAGCAATAGCTGCCCTTCCTCAGCTCACATAACTCATCAGTATCAGCTCTGCTAAGTCACCCAAGGCTTTCCCATTTGACCACAGCCATCAGCATGGTGTGGAGATCTGGTTGCAGCCAGCCAGCCAAGCGTCAAAATAAATGAACAGCTACTTTTCAGTCAGATAGGTGACAAGGAGCCACAGCAGGGAATGCCAGCAGTGTGGGGTCACAACAGCCCTGATCTCCTTCCCAGTCTCCAAGGCACTTCGCATAAAAGAAACCAACCCCGATGCCCACCACAAAAGCTTCTCCAACAGCTATGAGGAGCTCTCAATGCTGACTCCTCATAGCCAAGTAAAGCGACACCAAGTTTTCCTCAAGCAGAAAGGACAAACAAAGGTTGGGCTGGAGTGCTGGCAGAGGCAAAAGGGCAAGGTCACTGCTCCTCCTACTCTCTTACCACTTGGGAAGGCAGGATTCAGTGTGAACACATCATTATTGGTCCCCAGCAATGCTATATTATGCACACATCACTTTACAATTCTACCCATGCTTACAGAAGTCAGAAGAGGATTTCTCACCATTACATTCAGCCTTCTAAGCCTATGCACAGTCTTGATAGTGAATTCTCTGCTTTTTAAATAAACACAGGACAGCTTCCACACTATAAGCATGTTCCTCTCATTTTCTCTAGTCTCTTCCTCACTGCCCACTGTGACTTCCCTGTAGTGGTTCCTGCTGAGGAGGCCACCAAACCCACACTGATGTGCAGTTCCAGCAGCTGGTGCTGGAACAATGGTATTTTGCTGCTGTGCACCTATTACTGCAGCTCTTTATAGTTTGAAAGACTTGTTCCACCTTCCCTGCCTAACAGCCTAATGTATAACACATCCTTTATAAATTAAAGTTAATTATGATTTTCTGCTTTTGACAAAAACTTTTCTCTCAGATAATCTACATTCATTTTACTTTACCATTATATTTTCAGAAATAACTAAAAATTTAAATCCTTACCTTAAATTTGTCAACTTCTGCCTTCGAACATGTTGCATGATAAGATAACACCTGCCCCAAAACAAAAGATAAAAACAAATTTCTGTAAGCTTGATAAGTAGAAATAATAGGGCTCCATACTGCAGTCTAATCAATGCTGTGTAAAACAAATTTAATTAATATTTGTGCATGGTAATTCAGTTCTGAATGTCAGCATATAATAACTAATTGCAGGTTATCAGGGTTGGCATTTATGTTGCAGGGAATTTTATAGGGAATCATGGACAGTAAACAATTTAATATTATAAGCATTCCTACATTGTTCTCCTGTTCCACAATAAAAAAAAATGTAAAAATAATAGTAGATTTGCAGACTTTAAATAATGCCTTTTTCTATACTGTAAAGCCTTATGCCTTTGCTAGTGATGTATCACTGCATGCAAATTAGCACCTCTATGTTATGCCTGACATGCTCTTCAGTACCATTTTGGAGATGAAAGCATCAAATAAAATGCACAAAGTACTGCACACCTCCTCTTATTACCTGTATGCATATATTTACATGGAATACATAATATCCCTATGTGGCAATAATACTGAACAACACCCCAGAAGGTGCAAGAGCCATCCTGTGAACTGGACCCACCAAGGTCTGACTGTGTGTGGGGGATGAGGCTCTTGCCCTTGAGGGAGCTCACAGAACCAGAGCACTCCTAGCAAGGACAGGTCCTCCTCATCACACAAACACCCTATCTGCTTATGTGCTAAAGCTTTGATATATATTTCTCATTTTGAAATTGTTTTCATCTGCGAATGTCTCTGTTACTCGTATGAATACCTAACCTATCTCAAATAAGTCCCAAGATATATTTACTCACTATTCTATGATTCTATATTAATTTTAGAGGTGTCATCTTTTACAGTAACAGGAAATCATTCCTGCACTATGAAAGAATAAATAACAATAACAAACACCAATTCATGTTTTGTCCCATGTTTTACTTTCTGTAACTATACATCATGTCCTTCCTCTAATAGTATCTATCTTTCTGTCCAGCCATATTGCAGCTTCTCTCAGAAATCTATAAGATTAGTTAAATTATGTTTTCTACTATGACAGATAACACTTTATACTAAAATTCTTGTCAAGCTTCTCCTTTACCTGCCTTCATTATATCCCTCTAGATCTCTAGTCTTCCTTAATATTGATGATTGTAATCTTTTAAGCATTCAGGAATTTTGTTTCCTTAATACATAAAATACTATTACTGCCTAGCTTTGAGCCATCCTGCTTCAGGCCTACATGGCATCCTACTTTCACCCTTTCCTCATCATTTATTTCCATTTTGGTCTTCTATTTATTAGTCAACCTTCTGAGAATTCTCTATGGAAAAAAGTACCTGTATATTAGAATAAGAACAGTATATATCAAATTGAGTTATTTATGCCCAATATGAATGTCATTTCAAATGCCACTCATTGCCATCCTACCCAAATACACAATTACTATTATTCTGTTACTGAAAAATGGTTTCACAGTACTTCAGCATATACCATTCTTTTGTTCAGTATTTTGTTCTATCTTCAACCACTTTACACAAACATTATCATAAGTTGTTGCTCATTTATAGAAAGAATTCCTCTTCACTGAAGCACAGTGACCATTTATCAAACCTGTAATGCCCATTCAAGCTATACAAATCTTTTCTTGACCAAAAAACCAAGCTGTATTTTAAAACAAGAAAATCCTATTTCATTGATTTTAGCAGTAAATAACAAACTTCTGTGTTAACTTTGATCACTATGTATCTGAGTGCAGTATCTGGCATTGCCTGTTTTTTTTGCTGGGAGGAATATTCATTTTAAGGTGTCATATTGCACAAATACCTGGGGCGTATGAGGGCATCTAGTATTTCATTAGTATGGTATGTAAAGAATAAGGAATCTTGCAGAAGTCCTAAAAAGGAAAGTTTTTAACATTTCTTCCCAAGTGAATATATATACATGGGTAATAAAAAAAAGCCAAGGATGTTTTCTAACACAAACAGTCCTATTGACTTTGAAAAGCCTTAACATGCCTATATGCTTTACAGAGTAGATCTCCAATACATAGATAAATATCTTCAACCCTAAAGCAAAACAGAACTATACAATTATGGCATCTTCATAGCAATCCAGTTTGGTTTGACTTTTGTTTTAATAGCAAGAAATTCATATCTCTATCAGGACCAATGCTGGCTTTGTGGTTCTCATTGTAATGGTGGGTACTGTATAAATTCAAAGGAGTTACAGTTAAAGGGTGCATGTCAGGGACAGCTAGATCATTTTCTTCTCTTATCACATATAAAATATAAAACAATACTAAAATCTTAGCAACATTACCCTTTCATCAGAGGAATCTTTTAAGATGAATCAGTTTTGCATAATGCTTTTTAAAAGATCTTAAATTTCATTCAAACCATTTTTAATTACTATTTAAGCAGGAACAATGGAGATTTATAAAGCTATCCATTGCTCTCACCAAGATTATTTTTAATATAATTATGCTTAAAGCCTACAGAATATAGTAGATAAGAATAGTGTTTTATTGTTGAATCAGCTTATAGGAGCTCAAATAATAATATTTCTTAAAAAATGTTCTGTATTTTAGTTTGTTCTACAGGAGCTGGCAGATTTCCATTCTTCATGAATGCTGGAGGGCAGCAGAAACAGGAAAAGAGATCTGTACCAAAGGCAACAGGTAAAAATAAAATAAAATAAAAAAATAGAAAGCTTTTCATCCATTTAGCTATTCTAGAAGTATTTTATGGAAACACATGATGTGTTGGAAAATGCCAGGACTTTGCATTATGTATTAGCCCTGGCGTACAGTAGAGCTCTTGCTGAGCTTCCAGCCATCCTGCTTGGACTTTATTCTGGTCAGACATATATCCATATAAGGATTCAGTAGATGTTGCTTTTGGTACTAAGAAACCGTATGACAATAATCACTATTTTCAAATTTGTCCTTTCACAGAGTGTTTTACTTGTACTTTACAGCATTAGAAAAACTACACTAAGCTGTCTAAAATATCAAAGGAATTTTTAGATACAGATGGACAAAAAAGTACATGTCATGCTTGGATTCATTCCCACACTTACACCTATAAGAAACTAGCTTCTCTATCATCACTGTCCCACCCTTCTAATGTAAAAAACATAGGCATCAAATGAAATATCCGTGTTCAAAATTACTCAAGCTGTGCATACACAGCTAAGCATACTCTGAAAACATTTCCCTTCAGCATTACCTTAATAAGATAACACTCAGATGCAGAGAGGTATATGTATAAAAAGATACTAACTACAATAAATGCAGCAGCAGTAGGTATCTTTGCATGTGAAGTTTATGAGCAAGAAAAAGTTTCAATAAGATGCATACATACATCAAGAGCCACAGACTGTTTTGCCCAGGATTTCTTCACTTGGTCATACATAATTGTGTTGTTGATGCCCAGGCCACAAAAAATAACAAAAGCCTAAAATTAGAAAGAGAAAAATAAAAGGAAGTCATTTACAATTCAATTATAATACAAACACAAAGCTGAATGCTGGCTTAATCATGAAAAGGAATCACATGGAAATACTAGGAATAATCACGGTTAGGTTATCTTGAAAATGCAGGTAAGTTACTGGCTTCAACATTATGAAAAAGATCAGATGAAAGAAACTTGTTTTAATTAGGATGTAACTTATTAAGTGAGGAGTTCTGAGAATTATTGTCAATCCACAAATGCAGACAACATAGTCTTCCCCTCCTCCTTAGAGTAGCCTGAATTAGCATTAGATAGAAATACCAAATTCTGCTGAAAAGTAGTAGGTTTTTGCTACAAAATTGTATGCCTCTTACTTCAAAGAGTCGCTGGTCAGCGTCGTCAAAGGGTTTCCCATCAAGCCTGTTCAACACTTGAGCTACCCCTTTAGAAAGAATGCATATGAATTATAATCTTCAATCATTAATTCACAATGCAGGATATATTATTCATTGGTAACATTTAAAATATATCTTTCAAACTGAAAAGCAATACCGCAAATATTTATACTCAAAATCAATAAACAGATATAAATATGTCAAAGCCTGATTGTTTTGATACCAGGACTCAGTTTATTAAACTGTTATTCTTTACTGTCCAAGTATAATATTTAAAATCCAGAAGTTACTCACAACACTTTTCACAAAAGGTGAAAGATCTCTTTGGGAAAGAACCTGAGCATGTTGCTCACAGCAGTTATGTAAGTTGTCCCAGCAATTTGGAGTTTCTAATATAATTTGCTGAATCAATACTTTCATTCCTAAAGTTTTATTTGGTTTGGCATCACCTGTGTATTAAAGTCCTTTTTTTAACTCATACCTCGTCCATAACTTTACTGAACCAATGAAAAAAAATTCCTTAAAACTTAGCGTTCAAAGCTCTTGTCTCTAGCTGAACTAAAATTAAGTTCCACGTTTCTATTTCATTTAGTTATAATACGCCCTTAGAAAAGTACTGTAAGATTTATCAGCAGTCAAGGGTTCAGTTCTTTCCTACTTTTTTAAGGTAGTACACACTTCACAGCAAACAATGAGTCATATTCTCAAAAGACTCAATTCCTACATCATCTTTGCGGAATAAGCTCAAAGATCCTCATCCTGCATGGCACTGAGTGCCTTCAGCAATGCTCTACTGATATCAACTCTCTCTGACAGCCACAATACACAGGGATGTAAGTCTTGCCCTGCCAGTTTGAATTGCTATTGCTCTGACTTGAATTCTACTGTGGAAAGTTAACTGAAGAATCTGGCACTGTTGTTTACAAATGGTGATCCTTCTTGTGCCAAAAGCAGGTAATAATGCAGGGAAATTTGCAGGTGTATCACAGCTGGGAAGCATCATATCAAACAAGCAATAAAACTCTGTAATGTCCTGATCCAGCACACATCACTGCCACAGGCGGCTCTGAGCTGCCACACTCTCTGGTAGGACTTCTCTGACTTCCATTTATCTTTAAAGAGGGAAATGACCACTTTACCTGACTGTAGAAACAGTTGTCTGACTTGTGTACAAAAAAAGGGAGGCCCCAGAGAAATATCAAAAGCATATAAGAAAGTTTTTCACTAATATTGTTGGAATTTCTCATTTCATCTTATTAGTCTTCAAGTTTCAATACAATATATAACTGAGCAATGACACAGGGAGAAATCTTGATAAGTCCATAGAGTATCTGAATTATAACATCACTTCTTGGATACTTAGCATGCATGCTAGGTACTGTGACTTCTTAACAATATTTGGGGG
>NDXB01012600.1:353308-375637 GCA_002631895.1 Agapornis roseicollis | reverse complement strand
GGGGGGGGGGGGGGGGGGGGAAGAAGAAGAAGAAAAGGGCCATAGAAGTAAAAGGACAGAATTAAATTTACACCTGCACAAAAAATGATGTGCTGTTGAGGAATGTCTTACCAATTATTTGGTGGCTGCTGTTCCATATAGGAACACACAGAACAGACCGTATATGAAAGCCAGAAATCTGGTCAGCCTGAAACACAGAAACAAGAGCTCCCATTAGGATAGGTATCATCTGCAGCCTTTTACATTCTAGTAATAGAAAAGTCAAGGAGTAAGCTTACATTTACAAATGTCCTTCCAATATAGATCAGCTTTCACCCAGAAAAAATTTCTGCTGAAATCTCATTCACAGTTAGATTAACCAAGAGATGTAAGGATTATTCTAAAAATTGCCAAAGAAAATACAAACATTGCCATCTTTGCCACAGAAATCCTACACTATCTGAATTTGATTTGGAATTAAAGACAAACTACAGTTGAGGCAATGTCCAGTCAATTTCCGGATTACTCACAGTGGTGTACCACAACAATCTCCATGGAATAACTGAGCCTTAGAAATACTCTTTCCAATCATCAAAATGAAATTGGATTTAGCTGTAAGAGGTAGTTTACAAGAAATACGCATTTCCAGAAGAAAAGCAAGAGTAAGTAGTGAATTGTGCAGAAGTGCAAGCTAGGCAAGGATGGGGTCAAACCAAAGATTTGATATGTTCTATGTAACTTTAATTGATCCTGTAGTTCTGAAATGTATTTTCTGCCTCATTTGTTGTTTTCTATCTAATATAGGATAAAACTTACAAATTTATTTTAGCTGCCACAGATTCTTTCTACAGTTAATAGGCTTTATTCTTTAGGGTCATTGCTGCAAAATTCGAAGAAAATAATGTATCTTTTTCAGGAGAGGTTAGAGAGTGGGATGAGCCCATTCATAGGAAACCAGGATATGTTCTCTTACTAAAATTGTCAGTGCTAGAGGCAATCTGTAATGGAAGAAAAGTGCTGGACCAGCAATAATTCATATACTGGAGGCAGGATAGGATCACTGTGATCTCCCAGCTAGCAAAAGACGTAACTCAGGTTTTAACTAGAGTGCTGCTTATTTATACATACTCAGAACTCATTACTGAAATGAGCACAAAGTGCCACCTAAAATCCATGGGTGTGAGAGAAATTGCCTCAGATTTATGTCTTCAAATATGAACTCAATGAAAATACTTTGGCATTAATTTATTGACGAATGAGTTGAAAACTGAGCATCAGCATTTGAAAATGACAATTATTGTTCTGGGAAAAAAAAAGAGACTTTTTAATAGAATCAGAGAACAGAATAAGAAGGCAGTATCTGTTAATAACTACAGATATGATTCTATTTAAGTCACAGGGGTTAATATGTTTCTCTTACTACACTTGGTTGTAGAAATAATTGTCACAACTGAGTCTGAGAATTGAATTTTCATAGGAGCCCACCAACAGAAAAGAATTATTGCCCTTTGTATTAAGTGTTTTCTTTTTTCTCTTCATAAATTGGGCGGTGCCTCTAACTCAGAAAGGACTGTGAAGCAAATAAGAAATAGCTGAATTAGGATATGATACCTTACAAATACAAATACAAATGTATCAGAAACAGATGTGTTTTACTTTAGCATATCTCTTTGGCAAGAAATAGACCCCAGGCATTAATTGTATTTTTTGAAATTCTAAGCAAATTAGTAGCAACACAGTTTTCTTGTACATTTTTACAGCAGGCCTCTATTTTTCTTGTTTTGACAAATTCTGCTGGCTCAAGAAATAAATCCTTTAATGACACATGGAATGAGAGTGGACCCAAGTAACTCTCAATATGAAACACTTCCAAGCACACTTATTGAGTAATATGGTTTAGTGAACTTGCTGACCAAGGCTGTCCACTGATTAATGTGCTGACCAACTGCTGGCCAAGTCCCCCATAGTAATACTATTACACTGGATAGAATTCAGTGAAGATTTTGTCCTTCCATATATCTCTGACATTCATTTAGGTGTTAAGTATACATATGTTTTTAACTGTACCTGCACCTTCCTAACTGAGGCTGGAATGAAAACCTTAGGATACAAACACAACTTTTATTAGGAGTGGCATGTACCTTGGAGAAATAACTAATCCAGAGTGCATATTTTATTTATGCAAATTAAAAGGTTAGCTGGCCAAGTTAAATCACAAACATTTGTCCCTCTAGCTATTGGTTCTGTTTCCTCTCTGTACGTGTACAATTCCAGTCACCCCAACAACTAACAATGATGGTGCTGCTTATGCTGAACACCAACAGTTGAATTTTCAGCAATAAAAATCAGTTTGCATGAATATCAAACAATTTGTTAGAGGAAGGTATCATTTATAAATAGGAAAAGAAGTGAATCCTGGACAGATTAAGTAACTGCATAAAGTCATACACTAGTTCAGTGACCTGTGTTTACTGTATATAGCCATGTCAACACCAGCAGACCAGGAGGACATACTGGATAGAACAAAAATAATTCACAATAAATATTCGCATTCTACAGGCATTTGGATATAACAATAAAAAGGTGTTATATTTGTTGCAATGCTAAAAATACAATGTATATTTGGATTTCTAAAAATCTCTTACCTCAGCATCAAAGCGAGGATCCTGATAGGCATCACTGATGTTCACAGGAAGACCTGTGGATGCTACGAGTTCAGCAATGCTATTATTTATTAGCCAGTCAGAATAAGATGATGATTTCTCCACACTGTCCTTGAAACTATCAAAAGGCATGGCAAGGGAAGACAAGTATACAGTCAGTGTTGCTTGTAAGTCCAGCATGTCTTATAGGCATATTCATAGGAAGAACATAACCATTCACAGTTACTAATGGTTAAACGTTATCTGTGGAGCAATAACTTAGTATTTATTGAAATGGTACATCAAAAAATCTCTACACAATTCTTTATGTTTAAAATATCATTGGTCTCACAAATAAAGTAAATACAATCTTTCATAAGGAAATGCATTTACATATGAATCAATGACTGGGATTACATTCCAAGCTTCTGTGGGATACAGGTCTGCTCACAAAAAGCAACCAGTTCTAAATAATATTTTCTGTAGTGCTACCTGAAAGTATATGATCTTGGGATTTTATTTTTTCAAATTAGTCTAATAATTTGTGGCACTTTCAATTCACACTTCCAATAGCTACCCTGTCAAGGGGAATGCTATTTTTTTAAATCATGTCTGAAATGCCAGAACCGAATGGCTGAAGAAGGGATCATCAAACAAGTCTTAATAATGTAAGTGTGCTGCAGCAGGTGGATCCAAGTAGATATACAATACATGAAGTTTTCCTTTCTTTTTTTTTTCCCCTGGCTGAGCTACTGACACATCTACTGAGGGGCTAGACAGATGTCAGTAAATGAACATAAGACTCTAGAATTATGGGCTCAACTCACCACACACCACCACTGCTTCTGCAGAAAACCACACAGGCATCAAAGTCCTCACCTTAAGCCTCATCCAATCAGGGAAATTCTCACCGACTTATTGCAGACAGGTTTTTGACATTGTCTAGGTGTAGCTATTCATGCATGAATAAATGAATGCGTGTTGTCTTAGTTTTAAGAAGAAACTGATCCATTTTCAATGTTGCTTAGAAAAAATGTGAGTCTGAGCAGACATGAAGAAGGCTAGAATAGCTTGAAGCTTCAAAGTAATGCCCATGAATGAAAGAAGGATGCACAGTAAAATGCTTGAAAGACTCAATCAAAGTGAAAGGATTGATTTTTACTGGCTGCATTGATTTTCTGGAGACTAATTCAACTAAGTTGCTCATTTGAAAGAAAACTCAATATTCTTAAAAAGACTATAAATAAATGTAATGATTTACACAAATCTAAGTGTTAGCAACTTTCACTTGCGCTAAACATTTTGAGCGACTGCGATACATCTTATGTGTATACTTTGACAGGAATCTTTACATAAATATAATGTTTTCTGAGCTAAGTAAAAATTTTTGTTTTAGAATTTAAAATTTCTCAGGAGATCAATACTTGAGAAATAAAAAATAAGGATCTAATTTCAAATGTACAGCTCCCAGTTCATACTTTAAAAATCTGGGGGATATTATTATTATATAAGACATTTTAAATTGGAACTGCATTATGGGTGCCAAGCATTTTAAGCAGCAAATAAATTCAAGTAAAAGAAAGAAGACATCATTCAGGAAGAAGTTTTAAATTTATGTTCTACTATGTTATCTCCATTCCTAACAAGGGCTTTACAACTACACTCTGGAAGGGAGGCACTCAGCTTTCACTAGGAAGAAAAATCAATGACTAATTCTGATGCAAATCACAGCCAGCTGGTGCTCTCTCCATCCTCAGCAGCTCAGAACACACCAAAGCTACTCTAAAAATTAAAAGCAACAATTTTCTCCAAGCTGTGGAAAGCCACGAATTCTGCTGGGCTGATGCAGGCAGCTGCATGCCATCATCTCCCACAACCTAGCAGGAGCAATACATGCCATTCAGGAGAGCAAACTCTGCTGCTCAAGAGCGCTGAGCAGTGCTGCAGGGTCTTTTATGCAGCTGCTTGCCTTGCTATCTCCCCCAGAGCATCACTGGCAGAGATGGCAGAAAATACAGCAGGGAAGTGGTACAGCCAAGTTATGGGTACCTTCAATCCTCTCTAAGCAGTGACACGAACCTTTCTACCTAGGAACTAGAAGAGCATAAAAATATTGCAGGAAATGGGGCAATACTGGGCATACATCATCCCAGAGTCTGCTGGTGAAACAGTAGTAGCAGAGATTTCAATACTTTCTCTGTCCTAAGCTAACTAACACAGATATTTTCTCCCACTCAACCCACATTCTGGCTCATGACCATAGCCAGTGCTACCCAGGTTAGAGAGCTGTAATCTCAGCTACATCATCTGCCAAGATGACTTCTGTGCAGAAAAGACGTAGCCCACAGCACCCTCCCTTGAGCTCATATTCGTCTAGAATACATCAGAACTGAACTCTCAAGGCTTCTAACATTTGTATAATCTTTTTTTAAAGGGAAAGAAAATCTAGGAGACTTGGCAAACCTCTACTTCAAGAACTAAATGACTGGCAAAACCAAGAGCATTAGTGTGCAATAATGGATAATAAACAAACTTGATCATGGTGTGTGCTGGAAAATTGCAAATTGGACAGATAAATGCTAGTGTGGTTTCACAAGGTATTTCTTTTCAACCAACAGCAAAGAAAAAAAGATATGAGTATTCATTACATTATTTAGGGATTAAACAGCTGAGCTGCTATTAGCCAAATGGAGGAAGGGCAGAAGAAAAGCCTATTTCTTCTAAAACTGTATAAGAAAATACTTTGGAACATTAAAAGTTATATTGTCCTTGGAGCTTCTCTCTCTTTTAGATAAAACTTGTAACTAGAACTGTTCTCAGCCTATGATCTCTTTGAATTTCCACTAAATTTTCAAAGAAATAATATTTATCTTCACTGGTGTAATGCGAAAAAACTCATCTTGCTGTTTTTTTCCACATGAAATGTCTTATGACTTTACATCATTTGTGGCTGTAGAATGTAGAATGAAAAGGGCAAAACTCACTAGAAAAATGCTCAAATGTCAAGGGCTCGCGGCATTGTTCTGTATCCTAAATAACCTTTATTTTCCCACTGTAGTGCAAATAACTCAAGCTGTGCCTGTGCTAGATCCAAATGTGACATCATATCTGTCAGTCTAACCTTGGTCTTTGTAAAACCCACTTCATTCTCGACTGGATGAAAAATGAATGAAAAAGCAATAAATACATTAAGATGCACAGAAATATACCTTTATAAACCTTATGAAGACAAGCTGCTAGGTTACGTGTGTTTATTCATGTTTCAGAACAAAGTTAAAATAATCTTGACTACATGCAGAGCAGGCTACTACAAATTGCTTTTTGGTTACATGCTAATATAACTATGGTAACAAGAAATGAACCAGCTTGGTTATCTTGACACCACTCTACATTGTTTTGACTAATCTGGCTACAGATCAAGTTTCAGAAAAACAGGAACAACCACCACATCCCTTGATTCATACTCCTGTCCCTGAACAAAAGGAATGTATTTTCACCCATTTAATTGACCTAGGAAAGACCAACTGCTACTCTGAAGCTCTTTGTCAAAAGCAGTAACTTGTTATTCCCAAATGAATCGACATATTATTTATTCATATTTAAACTTTCCTAATTTTTATCATTTGTTTTCCTTTTCCATTTTTCTCACCATTCCCATCCCTCAATTAATGCATAGGGTGGAGAAAAGATCTAGATTCTATCCATCTTTCTGTATGGTCCTGAACACTGCTGTCAGCTTACCCACCTTAAAAATAACGCTGTCCATTTTTGTAGTGCTGCAAGATCAATCCATGATTAAGAATTATGACCTGTCGTAATCTAGAGTATAATGTGCTCATTAACCTTAATGAAGTGGTAGCTTCTCATTACACTGGAGATGGAGAAATGCAGCACAAAAGAAGGCAAATTACCCCAAATATTTTTAGAAGGTGCTTAAAGGGCTTAAATATAGCAAAGCACAAAATAATCTTCAAGTTTGCTAAGCTGTAGATAGCAAGCTAAACAGAAGGCCAGGTTATTCATTATGGCAGCCTTTTGAAACAGAAAATTCTAATTCAGAATCAGTATTGATTTGCATAAAACATGTATGCTAATCACCGAGTTTGAGCCCCCAAAGAAGGGAGGAACCTTCTCACAGTAGCACCGAATGTTCATCCACTTGTCTAGTATGTTGGATATTTTATATGAACTGTTATCAGTTGTATTATCTTGTAGGAATTAATACAGCAACCCCACATAAATAAAAAGCTTTTTCTATTACTACTTAGTATTAGCCCTTTATCAATGTTTAAATATAGATATTACTAAGCAAAACATCTACTTCTATTTGGACTGGGCTCCCAAACAAGATTTAGTCAGAACATCATAATTTCTAGGAAATGCACATTCCCTGAGGTTTTTAGGCTTTCCAACTTGACAGCAAGAGCAGAAATAAGATTTTACTTTAAACGCTTCAACACAACTGTAATGAGGCAGTTTGTAAGAGATCAATGATCTAAAATAATGTTCCAGTTTTTACTTCAGTATTAACTATGCAAAACACAGTCAATATGTTCTCTATGAGTTCAACAATTAAAAAAAATCATTGGTAACTTTTTGGTTTCCTCTTTGAGACCCTGATACAATGTTAGCACACTTATATATGCTCACATATATATATATATAAATATAGGCATGCTTATTTATTCAAGCAAGTCTCTATTTGAAGCAAACAGGAGGCTTGTTTGAGTAAAAACTGTAGGCACTCCTTCTTCAATCAAATCTGTCCGAAGTTCAATAAGAAAATAAACCCATGATCAAGCAAATGTAAAACTATGTGAAAAATACAGCAATCCATTACCATAGAAAACGTGAGCACTAACCTGTTTTCGGTGTCAGCATTGCATTTTGGAGATAACAACTCAAAGGATTTTGTAAATTTCACCACCTGTCACAAAAAAGGGTGGCTTAAAATTGTTATTAAGATGAATAAATATGTAAGAAAACAGTAATGCAAGGTTCCTATATTTAAACTGTATTTTTTTGCCAGAGGTCTCAGAATAAAAATTCCATCTGTATTCTCCCAGTGGAGAATTCATGTTCAAAATACACACTGTGCGCAGTTTGCTAACAGTATCTAGTCAAGCAGTATCTGTAGATTCCTTCATGAAACCGTTTTCTGCAACAGTATATGCTTCTCTTTAAAGGGCTTTGGAACATGAATTATGGAGCTTTGCTCAACCTTTACTTTCTTTAATATAGGAAAATAAACAGAAACACTCATTTGATCTATTAATTGCAACCAATTTTCCTTGAACTTATGTGACAACAGAACATAAATGAAGCATTTTAAGATAGGGTAATGTGACACAGAACACATATCATGTTTTTGGATGCTAGTGTGGGTCCACTTTTTTACACTTTGGTTCTGTATTGCAAAAGCTTTTCATGTGATGTAAAAATTACAGTACTTTAGACATGGCTTAACATTGAGTTACTTTATGGAGATCTATTTTGATATATTAGTTAACCCTCCAAAATTCTAGGAAATCAGGAAAATAACTGGTTTTCCAATCTTAAAAAATGACTGAGTGGGTGGCAAAATGCCATTCTCCTATTCCAAATCAACCTAAGATTTACGACTGTTTAGAAAAAGTTCAGGCTTATCTGAATACCTTGGCTATCCACATTTCAAGAGGAATGAGAACCCACTGCCTGTGGTTTGGTAAAAAAAACCCTCAGTGGTCAAAGGCAGCAATAGTACCAAGAGCAGAAAAATGAAGTGAGCAATGCCACCTGCAGCCTGCTACTAACACAATGTACTTTTCTGTAAAAAATGAAAACAATTTTATACTGGCAAACATAGTGGCATTTTGTAAGAATGTAGAAAAACTGTGTACTGTAATTAGAAAATGGGGAGGAGGGGGTGTAGGTCTAGAAAGAGAAAATAAACTAGAAACATTACGTTTCTCTAATAGAGAACATATAAATAAAATACTACCCTTGATCTTGTTTTTATGAAAGCTAATGTAATTTAGGGTATACTCCACTGAAAGTACTTGATTTCTATTAGTTTAAATGAAATAAGAATCATGTCTTTCCTCCAGAAAAGAAAATGTTGTTAGGTTTTTTTCTCTATCATGCACACAAACTTATGATCCTGCCTCTGCTAATCATTTAGATTTGTCACAGCCCAGCAACAAATAATCAATTACAGAGCAGTGAATCCAAAGATACTTGCATAGAAAAAAGAATGATATTACAAGCAACATTTTTATCCTTCACCAACTTTTCAAATCAGTAGAAAGGAAGGATAGTTCATGTTGAATTGCCTGAAAACACCGACGGAACTACCAATATAAAGACAGTCACTTCTTTTACTACTAATGATACTCAAAAAATGTTAAGCATTTATAAAGAGGCTCTTGTACCATACAAATGCCAGTATTACAAATTCCCAGTGAAAAGCCATGTCAAAACGATGTGTGAAGCACCGCTCTTCATATATCCTACATATGTCTGTTCAACATAACAAAACTCTTCAATAAAAGAATTTTTCCTTGGTTAAGTGGTCAGAGCAATTGCAAGAAAAACCCACCATACTTCAGTAATGCCAAAGGTTGTGCCTACTGAGGTTAAACCAAAACAGAACTGCTGATAAAGATTCAACCTGTACCTAACTTACATTTAAGAATGATTTGCTAGAAGAATACTTGCCATTACTCTACATATGGAACAGCTTTACCACTTAGAAGCAGCTGATCCACCATTTATTGTGCCTTGCTGCACAATGTGTAGCCATACTTACCGGTGATTCGATATCTTCCAGTAGCAATACTGAGCACCGTTCACACTTCAGAAGAGTCTGGGCCCGGTGCATGATTTTCTTGACAATTTTCTCTAAGTCAGTCTGTTCCTCAAAGAGGTCATTCACTACTTCTAGTAAAGCCTGCATACAAGGACAGAAAAATCTTGTATTGGTCATAGACTTAATAATACGTGGAACATTGCAAAGGAAGCATAATCCCTGGGATTGATTTTAATATGAGCCATCAGAAACTTTATTGAAATAAAATTCTTCATTATTATGGCAACAGGGTTAGGGTGGGGGTATCTGAAGAAAAAAGGAAGTGTTTCTTAGCTCACAAGTGGGTATAATCTGACTCCTAGCAAACAATGAGAATCTTTCAAACTATTTCACTGTAGTCCAAACATTAATCAATGGCTTTAATCCAACTCTCCAAGTGCACAGTATGGATTGAGTTACTTGATTTTCTATGTTGAATTTGCTGATGCATTTAAACTCCATTTTATTAATTTATGGCCCATTTTGCATGCTCAAAGCTGGAAAGAAAGACATCAATACTTCCATATTCCAACAGCACTCTAACCCAGTCTTTATCACTAACAACATGTCTGTAAAATACAATGTTTTAAAACAAAGGGCTTCCCCTCTCATTTAATCTACTTTAAAAATAATAGGCCATGTTCTTTCTTACCATGGTTCCAGAGAAGTGTTCTGGTTTAAGAGGCCAACACTAAAGAACATCCTTATAGGTAAGTATATAAATGTTAGTGGTTTTAGCTCTCCTAACACAGTGGTTATCAACGAAATGTGGGTCACAGTCACTGGAAGTTGCCACCACTGGTACCAGTTTGAAAGGGAAGACAAATATGAGCTTGTCTATAGCATGTTACCTGCCAACTAATTTTATCAAAGCTAAAGAATACCAGCAGGTGAGAAATGCAATTAAGTACAAGGCCAGGTTGGATGAAGCCTTGGGTGGTACAGTTTAGTCTGAGGTGTCCCTGCCCATGGCAGGGGGATTGGAACTAGATGATCTTAAAGTCCTTTCCAACCCTAACTATTTATGATTCTATAAACCTATGACTACCTGCTGGAGCTGTCACCATGCAGTGGTCAAACACAAAGATATTTGTTATGCCTCACATCCTGAAGCAGCAACAAGAAACAAAGAACCTTTATTTCTAATCCGATTTCCTGATGTGTCCAACCACCAGAATTTACCATTTTTGAATGAATAATGAGAATATCCCTAATACTGTGGCCACTCTGAAGATTAAACGCTGACTCCTCAAAAAAGTCTGTCATTGTTGCTTGCAGGCTGGCAATCTGCAGCAAATTTTAAGTCTCTATGTGGTCAAACAAGTATTTTGTTTGAACATCAAATAAAAACTTCTTCAGGAGAAAATCTTTTCTTTTCACCCCACTTCTCCTCCACATCTCCATCCCAAAACATAGTGGTCTGTAGTCAGACCTAGATGGAAGACAAGCTCAGATACTCCATGACCCTTAAGTATATACAACATTAGAAAGGGCTACTGTTAGTTTTCAAAGTAGTGGAAAGTATTAGTTTCCATACATGGAAAGCACCAATATCCTGACTATATAAATATCACTGTTCAATGTACAGACCCACCCTGCTGCAGTTTCCCCTGCTCACTGAAGCAAGAGTAGCTTCAACAATACTGGTGATACTTCTACTGAAGCTTTGGAGCTGTGATCCATGATAACAAAAGTATCATTTCCTGTCATTGCATGAAAGGTGATTAAAAAAACAAGGGGGCAAAAAGCCAACAAGTAGAAAAAATCTCTCAAAATTACAATTTTATTTCTAAAAAAAATAAAAAAAAAAAAAATAAAGACTTTTCTGAGAAGTAAATGACATGTGAGCTCAGCATTATTTTCACTTCTCTGGAGCCTCCTATCCCAACTCATGCATGGCATAAGCAATCATGTGTAATGTGAGTAATGTACATAAGCAGACACACACTGTCAAAACCCTTCACATACAGGGTTTTTTCTTGCTTACTTTTATAAAGATACATTCACATTATTTGCACATGAATTGAATATTACAAATTCAGGATGGCAAAGGTTTGATATTTCTGGAATTCTGTGAGAGTCTGAATCTCTGCCAAAGCAGTGCTCTCTCCTGTGCTGTCTGTACCACAAATGCAATTGTTTCAGCACTATAAAGCATAGCTCTGACATCAGGAAACAACAGCCACAATGATGAGCATATTTCCCTCCTACACTCTATGTTTGCTACCTCAGTGAAGACAGTGATCTGTTGAATATCCTTTTTCTTTTAAATAAAACATAGTTAAAGTGTCTGCTTAGCAAACACCCAATGCATAGCTGGAATCTGAGGGAACAAAAGACAGGAGTTTGATACTGATCCAATATACATTTTTTACTTACCCTGCTTCTGTCATATTCCTTCCTTGAAGCTGCAAATAGTTGGGCATTGGATATGGCAATCCCACAGAAAGGGAGATACATCTGCATCACCTAGTATCAAAAGAAACTCCCAGTAATTAAAACCAATGGAAATTAGACACTCATGTTATTAGCAAAGAGACCTAAACGTACGGGACATGTCCCAGGAGGGTCTCAGCTTGCTTGCTCTTCAACACAGCACTAAACACAAGACAAAAAAATATCATGAGCAAGGCACATAAAACAGGTGAAATAGAGATCAAAGAAGTAGGAAAGACCAAATGCATTTGAGTTCATAGGTCCAAGCAGTGAGGGTCCTCTGTAACTTGTTTGGGAAGCTGCAGATTCTCAAGTCTATAAAATGTCTGCTGAACATATTACAGGTTCCCTAGAAAAATATTATGTTTTTTTCTGGGCTGCTTTTTTTGTTCTAAGTTCAACAAGAAAGCTTGAGTCACGTTCCTGATGATTTCTAGAAGATGTAGATTTTGGAGAATGCCAGCACACTGATCCAAAACTATTAGCCAGAAAGCAGATTTTCTTTCAAATAACGGGGAAGGGGAGAGGTGGGAGGGAGGTTAATGAATACACTTGAGAAACAGCCCTGATTCATCACCGTACATTTAGAAAGATTGGAGAGGAGTGACTGGGAAATGATTCTGAGGTGCACAAGATGACTTTAGGCTGGTTATGTGGAATGAATAAATTAGGCTAGTCAAACACCTGTAGGACTGGCACTTTGACAAAGATGACAATGGATCACAGTCCAATAACATTAGCATCTTTAAACCACACAGTGATAACAAGGCTGTAACATACTGCCACTGCTGAGTGGTAGCTTAAATCTGAGACATCAAAGTAAATTTTATAGGTGCTGAGTAGCCTTAACATTTGCAAAGCCAGGAGATTTGGGGGACACTGCTATTTACAGAGCCAAAAGAGTGCTTACAGCAGCTAACCTTTTTCTCTGGTTTGTCAAATGGGAGTTCCAGGGTAAGCAATCCTTTCTGTGACAAGTTTTGGCACCAAGAAGGTGGCATTTGTCTTTGAAATTCCATTTAATTAGAAAATCACTGCTAATCCATGGAAACAGGCTATTGAGACTGCTGGGGGGAGGGAAGAAAACTGTAATCATCCAGGAGAACCAGAACAGCAGCAACTGCTGTTGCACTTTATCATCCTTAAATACCCCATTGGCTATATGTCTACCCAGTCTGTGTTTGAGTAATGATGAGTTTTTGAAAAGGATCTTCGGATCCTGAATTTTCTGCCTTCTCAGCTGCCATTCTTTCACAATAACTGCAGAATTTAAGGGAGCACACAAATACACCCATACTGCTAGATTGCAAACACTTTTATCCTTTTCCCATCAAGGTTCTCTCTGAATAAGAATGACACACTTTAGACTCTATGAGCCCTCTTGGAAAGGCAGTAATTAAACTAGCAAACTATTGCACTAGATCTGTAGGGAAGAGTAGAGAAAGTGGAAGACAGACTATTAACAAACCACTAAGAGGGGTCATTTTTTAAGTGGTAAGAACTTCTGAGAAAATTTTGCATATTTCAGTTTAGATAATAGTAGGTTTTTTGTTTCATTTTTTCTTGTAATAGTACTAAATACAAGTAAGAGATGCAGAGCAGAAAAACTTTAACTTAAGAAAAATCTGACCTTTAATACACTTATGAATATTATAGTGAGACCAGATATATTTTTACTAAATAAAAATAATTAAATACTAGTATTTATTACCCTTACATTGGAACCTCTATTCCCAAAAGTAATGTTACCCTGAGGCAATGGAAAGCATACAAAAACTTCATGAACCTTCAGCCACCACAAAACCAGCAAATAGCAATGATATCTTTCTTAGCAAGAAAAAAATACAACTTTGCAATATTGAAAAACATTGCTCTCTGCAACCCAAGATTCCAAGGCACTGATTTTATATCGAGATTAACATCCATAAAACACTTGTTTATGAAATGTAAAAAGTTTGGAAAGCTTCTGACTTACATAATTCTTTTCACCCCTCACGCTAATTGTGTAAGGTGCCATGCAACTATGAAGAAGACACCAAGTTAAGACAGAAGAAATTAATACCTTTCTACAGCTTTGAATAAATAAATAAGTAAATGAAAAACCAGCTGTCAGGTGGAAAAGAACCACCCTGTGACAACAGATAACTCAATTATCCCTGTTTGCCTAAGAATAATTGGCAAAACAAAAGCCTCCTCTCATTCCTCTTTTGTATTTTCTGAAAGGTGTGACTGCTGCCTAAACTGCTTTCAGCAAATTATAACGCAGTGCCAAATAAATAAAGAATAGACACATTTCTAGTGATAATTGAATCTTAAATAAGATTTTTTTAGCCAAAATTGCAGAATGGAGAAGAAAGCAATTATTACATTCTGAATTCAAATTACAAATTTCAATCAGTAGGACTCAAGTGCTTCACAAGCACCTCCAATATCTTGACGCTATGGCTCTTGAAACTCTACACAAATATAGAGGAAAATAATATTAAACACTTGCATAAGCCACATCAGACACTGTGGGAAGCTGTTATTTTCAGTCATTTCAGGGATTATTCCCTAAAAACAAAAAAATGTTGAGAAAATGGCACACACCACTATGTTATGCTTTAAGCCCAAGCCAGCAACTCAGAATCATGCAGCTGCTTGCTCCCTACCTCCCTTCTTCTCTCTGGTCCCAGCACAATGGGGAGAAGAATCAAAAGAATGTAAACCCCATGGGTTAATGTAAGAGCAGTCCAATAACTAACGTATAATAGAAAACTGCTGCTACTACTACCAATAATAATGATAAAGGAAATAACAAGGGGAGAGAATATAAAAAGGAAGGGGAAAAACAACCCAACAATAAACACAAGTGGTGCACAATACAATTGCTCAACTGACTGATGCCCAACCCAACCTAAGCAGCTATCTGGGCCTTCTGGGTACTCTCCCCACTTTATATACTGGGCATGATGTGCTGTGGTATGGAATACCCCTTTGGCTACTTTGGGTCATGTGTCCTGCCTCTGCTTCCTCCCAGCTTTTCATGCCTCTCCTCACTGGCAGCACATGAGAGACTGAAAAGTCCTTGATCAGAGTAAGCATTACTTAGCAACAACTGAAAACATCAGTGTATTATCAGCACTGTCCTCAGACTGAAGCCAAAACACAGCTCTGCACCAGCTACTGAGGAGGAGAAAAATAACCATTACAAGGACACACTATAAGCTAGATATATTCTTTTTTCCTGCTTTTAAGTGGTAGGTCTGTAATTACTAATCTTCTGGTGCAGCAAGGTAAAAAGCATATAAGCATATTGCATCACTGAACCATAACACACTGTAATTCCATTTCCATTCCTTCCGATTACTACCATTTCTCCTTAAATAAAAGGATGCAACTTATAATGACTATAAATCACAGTCCATATTTTACTACCTTCATTCTCCAGCATGGGTATGCTTCAGTAATATAATACTGACTTTTGGTAACAGCAAATAAATTGCACAGAAGACTAAATTTTATTGTGAGGACAAAGTATTGAAAGGTTGGTCAAAGGCACATTATTAAGTAGCACATAACAGGAAATGACACAGATAAATGACATGGTTACGTTAACTTGCCTTGCTGAGACAAGATCTTGTTAGAAGGAGCAATTTTCTTTATCCCTGTCTGCTGCTCCTCCTGTAGCACTGAACAGGCCAGTACAGCTTGCCTCTACCAGCCAATGTTTGTACAGGTGTTAACAAGCAATCTTTTTTAAACAGTGAAGCCAACCTGATGCTGGGACTTGAAAAGGATTCACTGACACCTGATCCAAAGGTTGAGTATATGACATGTTTCCATTACACTAATGCACAAATATTGCTGTGAAACTAATGAAAAAACACCTAACATACCCTTCTGAAAGACATAAAATCATTTTCCTTTGCAATACTGAAGTCCATTTAAATTTTCTTTCAGAAACAATGGAGTATATCTGAAGGAGAATTTCCTTTCACATCTATTTTGAACTAATTACACGAAAAGACCCTGTGGATTTATTAAACAAAGCAATTTCCTAAGAAAGTAAATAGAATATAAAGCCATCAAAAATATAGCTCTAACAGATATACCTCATGAATTTATTTTGGCAAATAAGATTAGCTGAATTGATTCATCACAGTACTTTGCAGCATATTAATGAATAAATGAGTAAACATGTAATAGAGTATTTTACAGAAATTACGTTAAATCTGAATAATAAGCTAATCTAATGAACCTGCCAAGATGTTGGAAGAGACTTCTATTTTTTTCATGCCAACTATAAGGCATCAGGTACAATAACTGCAGGTTGACAAGATTATATTGTGAATTACTTGAGTGTTCAGGTTTCGGGTAACCTGACACAGTTTCTCACACCTAGCTCTCCAAGAGGTACCACATCCTTGGGTAGCAACTCCACTCACCTCACAGGTTCACAGCAGCATACAAAAGCTAAAAAGCTGTGCTCACTTACAAATGGTTCAGTATTTTACCAGAGCAGGAAACCTTGCATGAAAAGACAATGAAGTAACAGGCACTGGTTCAATATCTCAACCTTCTCATTTGAAAATTATATTCTTTCGCTATAGGGTTATTTTATGTTAGGAGCATTAAAATACAACCACCAAGGGAATGAACAGCGTAAGTACTAGAGTCTTTAACATTCAATTATGCAACCACATAAATTTTCAGCTAGGTCCTGAAGATGACGTATCCTTTCTGCAAAACTACAGTAAGATCTAATAACCACCCTGACCATAATTACTTTTTCTTTCAAACAGAAGGATATAGACCCATTGCTTTAGCATCTCCACACACGTCCAGACTTCTATGCCCAAAGTTAGCGCTTCAAATCCACAGTAAGAGCTGCAGCAGTAGTCTGATACAGGGAACTACAAAGCATTTCCAAATTCTGCATTGCTAACTGCTAGGACAAGCAAGATGGAGCCCGTGCTTGTTTCACTGCGTTTTTTTATGGCATCAGTTCTGAGATCCAGATGGTAACAGAACCATGCAGCTGTTTGCTCATTCCCCCACTTCTCCCCACTCCCAGTGGGATGGGGAGGAGAATCAAAGGAATGTAGAACCCATGGGTTGAGATAACAGTGCAATAACTAAAGTATAATGCAAAACTATTACTACTACCAATAATAATGATAAGGGAAATAAAAATGGGAAAGAATATAAAACTAAAAGGAGAAAGGGAAAGAAAAACAACAATAAACACAAGTGATGCACAACACAATTGCTCACCACAATACAATTGCTCACCACCAGCAGATCGATACCCAGCCTGACACAAGCAGCTATCTGGACCTTCTGGGTAGCTTCCCCCACTTTATATACTGGGCATGACGTGCTGAGGTATGGAATATCCCTTTGGCTACTTTGGGTGATATGTCCTGTCTCTGCTTCCTCCCAGCTTCTCATGCCCCTCCTCACTGGCAGAACATGAGAGACTGAAAAGTCCTTGATCAGAGTAAGCATTACTTAGCAACAACTTAGAACATCAGCATGTTATCAGCACTGTCCTCAGACAAAAGCCAAAACACAGCACTGCACCAGCTACTAAGAAAGAGAAAAATAACTGTTACAGCTTAACCAAGGACAGAAGTGCACCAGTTCTCCCTCAGAATTTCAGAGCATAGTCTTACATATGCTTCCTTTTCACAATCTGAATTCCATAGGCTAGAGGTTCCATACCTGGTGGCATAGTCTTCTGGGCATATCAGCATTTGGGCACCTACTCTACCAGCGTCACAATGTCTTGAGATCTAACACTCATTTTCCTTTCATCTAGCTTTTCATAGATGCTGAGGCATACTCAGAATGCACAAGTTAGTGAGATGCTTATCCGTGTTCCTCTGAACTGCTAAACATAAGTTAAGGGTTTCTCTCATGATCTGGGCTTGGCTGTCACAATAACTTCATAGTGATACAAATTTTTTTACTGTCAGAAAGAGGCAGGAGGCAGGAGACCAGCCCTGGTCAAACTCTTTCTGATAACACCTTTCCCTGCATTGCACAGACTGGGGATGACAGTCCTTGCAGAACCTAGAAGTCCTTCCCTTGCTACCCAAGAAAAGGCCCTGCAGGCTCATACTTTAAAACTTAAAAAACCCCACTGTTTTCTAGAGCTGGGTGTCTCATGGGAAATAAGTCTTGAAATCTTCTCTTCACAAGAAGGTATAAAAAGCCTTGATATATAAATAGTTTCCATATAAATATATAAACAGTTTCCCAGCTGCAGTGTTGTTTTACCCTCACACATAGCACAAACTCCGTACCAACCACAGAACAGTATGAAATATTACTTTTTTCACTCCATTTAGGAATATAGATGTTAATATCTGCAGGTCTCAAGAAGTCTTTCGGCAGACCTGCAATGCAGAACGTTATTAGCTAATTGTGAAAACTAGCCAGTGCTGCAATGGCAACATGCTGCAGAGGTAAGGTGCAGCTTCACACTTGCTGGCTGGAAAGAAGCCCTGAGTACAGCTTCAGCTAAATGCAATGACATTCACCCTGCCTCCCCCACATGCAGTTTCTCCTGCACTAAGCATCCTCAGAGAGTGACCAATGCCGTAACTATTGGCTAGATATAGTCAGACTCATGACTTCCACATACAAGCATCCTCCTGCCTGTGGTCACAAACAAAAACAAGCTGATGTCTGGTGGAAGAAGCAGCCGTTCAGTAAGGCTTGTGTACCAAATCTGGCACAAACTCCAGGTTAAGCTCTCTGCAAATGCTTGTCTGGTTCAACTGTTTTCTTTAGTGTCCACAGGAGCCACTTCTCTTTACAAAGCTTCCTTGGTAAGTAAGCCTGTGTGGAAAGTGAGCTAGCAGAGGCTTCCTAGAAAGACAAAAAAATAGTCCTTTTAAAGCAAATGTTTTGCTACAGTTTCAAGTTATAAATGTTTTGTGGACATGGTAGAAACCAAGTCAGGGAAGCCAGCTGCCCTTTGAAACACTTCCTAAAGTGTTAAAAATAGGTTCAGGTAATGAAATATTTTACTGAATTCTGAAAACCATAGACCAAAATCAATTGCAAAATGGTTAAGCAGAAGCATTCATCCAGACCCCATTACTTTCTGCCAGCTGTGCAGACTCTAGCTATCCATGCCTCTGGTAACATAGGCTTGCAATTCTCAGAAATTCTCAGCCTGGAAAAGACCGTAAGAGCATTTCTTCAGCACTGTGACTCTGTGCTTGCCTGCCTCATATAATTACTGGCACACATTCAAACCAGATAACTGCGTCACCAGACAGATTACAGCTCTCGTCTCCTGTAGGAGCAGACTGATTACAGTTTGAAAACCTGAATCTTATGTAGGTCGCTGTCCTCACAAGCCATGGGACTGAGGGACTGTCGCATGCAGGACCAAGGGGCAGGAGTGTAGCTCAAACAGCTTCAGCTTCAGCCTCTGACCATATTTTAGGCCCCCATCACTGCCCTTCTTTTACTACAGCACAAAACCCATCTTCTCTTTTTTAATACTACACACCTAAGATCTTTAAACAGGGGAAAAAAAAATGAGCATATAGACTTTTGTTTACTTTAATGCACTTGTAAAACTATTTCTACAGCCAGAACTATACACATCTACTACTCTTATTTCATTTTTCTGGCAGAAATTTGGAGGTTCCTTGCCCTGGTCACTTTACAGCTAAATATTATTCATGTCTGCCCTCACTATCATGACGTAAAGTTAAAAAAAAAAAAGAAATATCTAAACCCACTGAATTATTTTGTCATACACAAAAACCTTGGCACTGGCTATTAAACCTATTTTTAATAATAGTCTGTAAGACGTGTTTAAACATGTTAATGTTGCACTGAATTTAGCGCTTGGTAAAAAGTGGGAAGGACAATAATTTGTACTGTAATTTTCCACAGAGCACTTCATTTTAAATGCTGTTGCTCCAAATAAATCTGAAATATGAAGATATTTCTACTACAGACTAGAAAGTAAAAAATAATTTAACTATATGTAAAATGGCTACTCTTCTAGGATACAATCTTCTCATCTTATACACACAAAAATCCAGCAATTTTCACTGGAAATTTCTCCTTCTTTTACATATACCTGAATCAATGATGCCTAGTAATAAGCCCTGTCCCAGCAAATGCTTCAAACTGCCACTTAGGTATTCAACATGATACAAAGCCAGCATTTCCAGCAAGAAATAAGAAGAGGAGAAAAGTTACACAAGGGGTAGCAGTCAAGGACAAAAAAGCAGTGACACAAGGAACATCACCATGCTAGTGCAAGTATGTGTAAGCCAATTGCCTGGCATTCAGCACTTAGTCCTGGGAGTTCAGCAAAAAAACACATGAAGCTTGAAATCAAGGAAAAGACACCTTGCGGGCAGCCTGAGTGATATGCTTCTATATTAATAAGCAAGCTGAAAGCCATGGAGATTCCTCAGTGCAAAGGCTACTGAGGACTCTCAGATCTGGATGGTGGAGGTAATGCACCATGTCTATGTAAGCACCTACAGCTAGAAGGCCATTACATCAACCTGACAATTACAGCTGATGTTTCTTTATCAGGCCCAGTGTTTCCATCTATTAGTTTTGAAAGTTAGCGGTGCTCCATCCTTTGCAGAAAGTCTTACTGAGAAGTGCTAGGCAGCTGTTATTAGTTTGTCTGAAATAACATGAATGAGCAGCATCATGAAAGGTCACAAATGTCCTCAAAACTGCAACTCCTACCCACCAATTAACTTTCTCTCCTTCAAAGGCTGAGCATCAGTCATCTTTGACACGTCTGAATTATATTATCACTTTAATAAAAGTCATGCTGAGAGGGTTCGGAGGGGATATTTCACCTGTGTAACTTTTTCCACAGAGACGAAGGGTGGCTGTTACTGCCTTGCTCCTCTCTCCTGTTTGAAAATGAGGCACTAGAGGCCAGTCCCCGGGCACGGGAGCCTGCAGCCATTGTGTAAGGCAGGCAGTTCTGCAACGCCTGAAATCTCAATATATCAAAGCACTTTGGCAGACCAGATCATGAACAAAGTTTTACAGCAGCAGTATCATGTCATTTATTTTCTAGAGACAGCAAACCTGAGCCAAAGAAAGATTAAGTGGTTTATCTGAGGGGAAGAGCAAGGTCAGGAAGAAAGATTTTGTCAAAATTTTGGAAAAGCTCCATTCCCACTATGCCTGAATCAGAGTACCCAGCCTGCCCAAAGACACTTAAAAAAGCTTTGTAACTGTCACTGCATGAGATGGGAAGATCTTTCTATTGGCACTTCAGAGTGAAGAGCAGTGAAGACCGATACTATCAAAAGAGCTGCAGATCAGAACTTTAAATTGGCATAGCAGAATTAGTGAGTATCACTGCTTCAAAGTTGATTTTTCCTACAACACAATTGCAGACTTCAGTTTTAACCTTTCAAATCGCACCACGTTTGATCTCTGGCAGATACTGCCTATAATAATCAACCATACTAACTGAATGCTATTGAAAGCAAGAATAAATTCCATATTCATCCATACATTGAGAATGTCATCTTCAAGTTACAATTCTACTTACAACTCAGTTGCCATCTCACAGTTCTTGTCAATGATGAAAAATAGATTTATTCATACACTTGCTGCTGAAAACTATTTCTCCTAATTCTTGCCTTAGTCATAACTGAAGTGCCTTTTACTTCTTGTACAAATTAAACTTTGTCTTTAGAACCAGAGTGCAGGCACAGAATCAGAATCACAAACTGGTTGAGGTTGGCAGGGACCTCTGGAGGTCATCTGGTCCAACCCCCTGCTCAAGCAGGGCCACCTAGAGCTGGTTGCCCAGGACTGTAGCTTAGACAGCTTTTGAGTATTTCCAAGGAGGGAGACTTCACAACATCTCTGGGTCACTTGTGCCATTACTCAGTGACTCTCACGGTTAAAAAGTGTTTATTGATGTTCAGACAGTTTCCTGTGTTTAAGTTTATGGCCATTGCTTCTTGCTGTGTAACTGAGCACTCTAAGAAGAGTCAGGCTACATCCTCTTTGCAACCTTCCATCACCTATTTATACACACTGATGATAAACCCCCATGAGGCTTCTGTGCTAAACAGTCTCAGCTCCCTCAGCCTTTTCTCATTGCAAAGATGCTCCAAGCCCCTTTCATAATTTTTGTGTGTATGTTCATTGGACTCTGTCAAGTTCATCCATGTATCTGTTGTTCTTAGAAGCCAGAACTGGACATGCTGGTATGAGTCCTGAGTGAATTTTAATCCTGTTGTTGCATAAATACTGCATGCAGTTTAACCAAAAAAAGAATTTATCATGTCTATATGCAACAGTCTGCACCAAGGTCAGAGATATTATTAAGTTTCTACTCAGGTTTTTTTCTTGTGTTCTTCAAAAGGTGTTTTGTGATTTTTTTAAACAAAAAAATTACTTGAACAGTATTTTTTTTTTTTTTTTTTGTTATTTCATGCT
>NDXB01012600.1:339221-353248 GCA_002631895.1 Agapornis roseicollis | reverse complement strand
TTGATTTTTTTAAATAAAAAAATTAATTAAACATTTTTTTTTTTTTTTTTTTTGTTATTTCATGCTGAGTTAACAGAAGGAGAATGTTTCTGGAAGAGTTTACTGCAGAGCCCTGATCCTCGGCCATGCTGAGGTCCTCTTCAGTGAGGTGGGCATTCTTGCCTGACTAAAGCCAATGCTGGTAAAAATCTTTCAACTGAATCCCCAGCTGGAATACAAAAGCCTGAATCTAACACATAAACCGATCAGGTTTCCCAGGTTATATTGTGCCTGGTATGAATAAGTTTAGCTCCTCTGACTGCCCACTATTTGCAGCATTAGTCCAAAGGAGATGGAAAGGGTTCCTTCTGCTCAACTAGAAAAAAAGGGTGAAGCAAATTTTCTTATGCAAGTGAGATCTAGAATTTGGGTGACAGGGACTCAGGACACCAACTGTATTCCCTGTGCACCACTGCTTGTCAGTCAAAGCATTTCTAGTGTTTCTTAAGATACTTTATCCCCAAATTAAAAAAAAAGAATCTTCAACAAGTAGAAATATCCCACAAAAGACAAGGATCTAACCCTGCCTTTCACATTACTTTCTGTCTCTCTTCCAACCAGGATGCATCAGTACCTTGAACTCTTTTTCCACAATACATAAAAGCATCACAACATAACAACACCATATTTTTTACATAAATCCTTATGTTATTTCATTGAGTTTCTCCCCAGCATTGGGAAATTTGCCAGTGTTTTTTCTACATTTGCCTATTTGGCCTTTACATATAGATTCTGTGACCAATATCATTGCTACTGAATGTCACAGCTTTTTATGCTGGTGGCACTTGTCTACACATACATTTCTCCTAAAAGTTCTTACTCTGCTTTCCAGTTTTTAAGGGGAAAAACAAGGAATACAATGTATTCTCGGTGTATCATTTTTACCCATATGCTTTTTCTTAGAAATGCAGTATTTCTGTGAAAATGCAGAAACTTGTTCTAGCAGAACAGATTATGCAACTTGATACACTTGAAAATACTGTTACTTGAAACTGATTATGCCAATTAGACCATCTGAATTAGCTTCTTTCATAGCATTTTGAGATCTGATTAAAAGCATTGCTAACACAACATGTAACTTCTACTTATTACACTGTAAGTGCTAATGTTCCACATGAGGAAGTAGGAGAATAAAAGCTACAAACCTTTGACAAAGAAAACAGTTCACAAACCATTACATTGAGCTCACATATGAAAAAAAGTGGTACACAGAAGCAATAGCTTCTTTAGAACTGTTTCCATGCAAAATATCAGAATTTGCTGGAGGGAAAGTTATCTATAAACCTAGACAGTATTATTCTTAATGGTCTAAAAAACCCCCAAAACTTAAGGTTAGTAACTACTAAATTAGAGACAGATGAAAACTAACGTAATACCAAGACACTAGAATAAGTTTTTACACCACAAGAAGGAATATAAATGCTAATTCTTATTAGATTCAAATGATAGGAGCTTTTGAAAGGCCATCATAAAGTGCAAAAAAAAAATCCTTAACTGTTTTCTTAATAAAACTGTTTACAGTAAAGTGCATTGAGCAATTGCATTACCTCTCCTTTTCTTCATTATGAGCACAGTTTAAAGGAACAACAGCAGAAAAGTAGCTGCAGTAATGTATCCAACATCTTAATTTGGATTTATGGGGTTGTAACTTACAGAATTTTGTCGTCTTTAAAAGTGTGGAAATGTGGTTGATGCCTCAAGGGCATTTTCATCAGCTCTGGCTCTATCAGTTCCACTGAAGGCAGACCGACGTCAGAGTTTCTTTTACCCTTTCCAAGCAGACGCCGGTCAGAAGTTGAGCATAAATATTTACAGAATTCCAGAATTATGAAACCTGAATCACGTCATTGTAGCCATGTAATTTTTAATACTGCCTGATTGGTTTGACATTCCCTGCTTTCTCTGTATCTCTGTTCTACCAGGATATATCTTTCTGTCTACCAGGATGTCCAAATCTCACACTTTACCGTTTAATCCATGCACAAGAACATGCCAATAGAAACAGAAAAGGAGGTGACCATCTCTGTGCAGAACTTTGAATCCTAGCCATAATTTTAATGACAGCAAGTAAGAAAAATAAGTAGTATAATAAAATCTAAAGCCACAATTTTAGGGAAAGTGATCTAAATTTGTGTTACAATTTTCCATCTCCACTGCAAAAATAGGAAAAGAACACATATGGGGAAAAAAAATATTGTCCAGCAAATAGTAAAATGAATCATTGTTTATCTTCATAAGCTACACAATCTGCAATACTGAAAATTCTAGAATGCAAAGTGTATGAAAAAGAATCCACTTCTGTCTTTAATCTTTGTTTTAAAAAACCCTAAAACTTGAAGCATTTTTGAATGTAATTGTTTTGCCCAGGATCTTCCCTAGACATTAGTAAGAAAGAGTCATTACATGGATAAGAGCTAGGTATTTCCTTTCACTTCAAGTTCAGCCTTGAAAGCATAAACTTGGCCAGACCAGTTACAAGTCAGGCATTTTTTTAATTTTTTTCCTTTCCCTGGAATTCTCTCCAAAACCATCCCCTTATAAAGAAGTTGCTATTTTGGTAAATGCTGATTTCCTCCTTACAGCCTCCATCAACTCTGCAATCAGGGAGGTCAATTTCATTAATTTTTTCCAGTTTCAGTTGATGAAATTTTAAGAATAAGATCAAGTAATACTTTGGGTATTTCCCCAGTTCCTTAGAACTTACAAGTACATGCTCTACAACAATGATTTACAGAATGCAGCTTTAACACACATTTTTTTGTGTATGCATGTGGGGCATTTCAGTTGAATTTTGGTAATTAACTCAGACACTAAATTAATGTCTTCCAAAACTGCCTTTTGAGCATGACTGATCCACAAAGCATCAGGAGAAGCATTGTATTCCTCTTGTTCTTTAAGCCCAGCTGGTAACTCAGAATCACACAGCCACTCTCTCGCTCCCTTCTTCCCACCTACTCCTGAAGAAAATTGAGAGAATGTAAAACACATATGTTGAGATAAGAACAGCCCAATAACTAACGTATAATACAAAACTACTACTACTACTACTGATGATAAGGGAAATAAAAATGGGAAAGAATATAAAACTAAAAAAGGAAAGGAAAAAAACCCAACAAACAAAAGTGATGCTCACCACCCACTGTCCGATACCCAGCCCAAAAGGGGCAGAAATCTGGGCCTCCTGGGTAGCTCCCCCCACTTTATATGCTGGGCATGATGTGCTGTGGTATGGAATACCCCTTTGGCTACTTTGGGTCATGTGTCCTGCCTCTGCTTCCTCCCAGCTTTTCATGCCCCTCCTCACTGGCAGAGCATGAAAGACTAGAAAGTCCTTGATCGGGTAAGCATTACTTAGGAACAACTAAAACAACAGTGTGTTATCAGCACTGTCCTCAGACAAAAGCCAAAACACAGCACTGCACCAGCTCCTGAGAAGAAGAAAAATAACTGTTACAGCTGAACCCAGAACAGTTCGGTATTATTGCACCTTTGAGTTTTAAGACTGGGTGGACTCAGCAGCCTGACTTAAAAAAATCTGATTTTTAATGTACTGCAGACTTCAAGGGGCTGATGAAAGTGTGTGGGCTGGCTTGGATGTGAGCCATGCTTTTTCCATACATCATTGTGTCTCCTGCACTAATGACTCACACCTACACATGCTGCTCTCTGATTTCTAGGCAAAGTTATTTATAAACTGGAACTGCAGTGGTGCTGTAACTATACAGATCATGATTTACCTGAAGCACTTGTCTCTGAAGCATAGACAATCTGGGGACACTGAATTCACTCTCTTTTCAAGTGCAATGAAAACTGGAGTCAGCTTCTCCCCTCATAAATCCCATATCATAATTTTATCTTGCAGTCCGCTATGGAACTGATGTGGTGAAGATAAACACAATCATAGACCTCTAAGGGCCCCTCAACACAGAAAAACACCCTATCTTCTCTCACAGCAGGTATTTGACACACAGGCCATTTATATCTGGAAACTTGCATGTTGCAGGCCACTGCATACCAAAAAAAAAAGATATTTTATTAAAGCAAAAATACTGTTGCTCCAAGCTGATAATTACAGTCTGGCCTGAAGTGTCTCACTCCCTGGTCTACAGAAGTATTCAAACCTTCACATTACAATCTCTGCTTTCAGACCCTCTTCCCCAGTGCTGAGTCCTTTGCTAGTTAGGATTTCAGGAGAATCAGCTTTTGGTAGCAATTATGTATCTTTTCCTACTTATTTGCAACTGGGCATGAAGTGTTTTTACTACAGCATCAGATGAGGCAATTTGTCTTCCTTTCTTTCTGTGGGGTAATTTGTTGAAGGACACAGAAAAACCGGTTCAGAACAACCACCTAAATGACTTCTCTGAGAGCATTATAAACCATACAACATGTTACATCCTCAAAGATATAAAACAGTGATCTGCTGAAGCGTAAATTTTTAAGATGTTAATCTTACACCTAGTAAGCACACAGCATCCTTAATGCTGAAAATCATATAGCATTTTGGATGTTGGATTAAAGTAATTGTGTATCTAAACAAAGCTCTGTTTAAATGGAAGAAAACCAAGCCCTCATATATCAGCAAGCCTCTAACAGTTATTTATGCAGACATGCATTTTCCTTCCAGCAACACAAGGTTCTTCCAAATGTACACTTAGGTATACTTCATTGTGGGCCTCAAAAGAAAAACAGTAAGGTATTAATATTAATATGGCTGCTGAACTGCAGACTGGAGGGCATTTGATGTCAGGTAGCTGAGTTGTGTTCAGAAATCAATATCACACTGTCTGGTGCAAATTTACTGATGTTAAGGGCTTACTTCTGCCTATGTTACTAACGGTTCAGTCTAAGGCTAATTTATTTTAAATATTTACAAAGCACTTAGCAAAAGAAGTCATCACTTCCAGTTGATATTACTTTAAGTAATATCATAGATCATTCAGCCTTAGTTTTATTCTGTACTACCAAGGAGTGAAATATTTCACAAACGAGTAAATATATCTGGTCTTTAAGTTACAGAAATAACAGGAAAACAGTGTGTCCTGCCATTGTACAGGCTATTCTCCCCTCACAGATACTTAATTAAAAAATGCTGAGAAGAACAGTGATTTTCACTTGATTAGGATTTGAGTAGGCTTGCTCTTATTTTGTTTCTGTAGTTTTGGACTGCAAAAGTTGTTATTAAACAAGCAATAAATACTAGCCAAAGCAAGGCTGAATGATCAGGGAAGTCCCCTGGGTCATACACCCTTGCTTCTTACAGCTGAGTAGAGCAACAAAGAGATGCAAAAAGAAATTCACATTCATCTCACTGCACATCTGCCCACATCTGTGCTCTTTCTGCTTTTATTTCTTTCCTGTATGAGTTTAAACATTTTTCCCAGTGCCCAGTATTTTTACCTTAACTTTATGTGCTTAGGAAATAACCAGTCTTAGTTTAGATTATGTTTCAATAGGAATCAGTCTTGTTGCAGTCCTTACATCCACTCAGTTTTCCATCTTGTCTACCTTCTTTTTTTAATATTGCCTTATTCTCTTCTCAAAACTCTTTTATTTTTCTTTTTTCCAACTCTGTCTCCACTTTACCAATCAATTTTAATTTGGCTTTTGCTTCCTGAAAAAAAAAAAAATAAATGATCCCTCTGTTTTACTTTGGTTTAATTCATTTGATGCTGTGATTTTTTTGGTAGAAAGATGTCCACTAAAAATAAAAGTCCTCTATTCATGGAAATGGAACAGCCCAAGAAAGAATGGGCAAATTCTACATGCTGGCCTGTCAATTGTCCTAAAATACAATATAGGCAGGTAACTTTTTTTTTTGGTACTTTTTTCATGACAAGATTTTTACCAGCACCTATGTGGCAGTGGAGTTTTTGATGTTTCTGAGAAACTGAACCCAGAGCATAAATTGATTTCTCCGGAAAAGACCAATAGATGGTGCCAGTAGTATCAAATCCAAAGTACCAAAAAGCTCTATATCATTATACAAAATGCCTGGGGCATTTAAACAGAGAACTTGCTGCAACTTTTTATGTGCAAATAGATTCTTGATTCTGAGGACAGTTCATTTTTAATTAGCAACTGTAAATTGGATTTCAGAGGCTGGGGGGTGGGGTGGAATCCCCACAAATGCCTCCCTCCCCACAGACACACTTTTTCAGTCTCCCATTTCTCACAGCTGCTGGTCTGAAAAGGAAACAATGCATTGGCATTGCTGCTCCTTCCTTCCCATCTATACATCTTTACCCCTTGCAGATTCAAACCCAACATCCATACCAACAGGAGATAGGAGGCTCCAGAGCACAGGGATATTTCTGACTTTATCTGCTTTCATCCATATGAGTAGCAGGCAATCTATGCATCACCAGGCAGTCTCACACAGTCTTACTGGTAGACAGTTGTGCAGACAGCACGCAAGACCCCACATGCACTACAGGGCATATTCCTGCTGGTATAATGCTCTCAAAGGTGCTACTTCTAGTTGGATACACATTCGTTCATACATATCTAATCACAGAGGATGAAATGCTGACCTAACCCATAATTGTGCTAATATATGTATTTTGCTAAAACAAAAAACTAAAACAATCACCCCAAAACAAATACATACACCAGCCAAAAAACACCCAAAAACCCACACAACACCAACCCCAAAACAAACAAACAAAAAACCCCAACAAAAACACACACACAAATCCCAAAACACAACCAAACAACAAAACAAACAAAATGGGGTGGGGGGAAAAGGAGGCAACAAAGACAACAAACTTATAATTAATAAAGCGTCTGTCCCAGATCCTCACGAAATCAAAATTAATACAGGGCATTTCCCTCCCTTATTAAAGGAACATTAGTTCCAATAGCCAAGATGCAAAGAAGTGTCAGAGTTGTGTTTTCTTAGCTCTGCCTCTGACCAGTATGGTTATTCCAAAGCCATTGCTTCTGAGTGAGCATCACTAGAAGATTTCAAAGTACAGTGAAATTACCACAAAGTTACAGAGAACAAAATGTTTTCATTTCCCACACAATCTTCATTAAAAATCAGGTTTTTTCCTCAGCTCCCATATCAATATGAAAGCTTTTCAGACATAAAGTTGTCCATAAGAAAAATGGATTTTTTTTCCTGTTCCCCAACAGCTTGCTCTTTTCTCCTACATTTTGTTCCATTCTGAGAAATAGTCAAGGCAGCAGACAAGCATTGCTTTGTTTTCCGTGTTAGTTACCATTGTTGATCACAATCTCTGGCTTCAAAAGTGCCAGACCTTCTCTTTGTCCTGCAGCTGAGAATGAAAGTTAACATTTCCCTTCTCTGGGACTCTGAGTAGCAGTGACACTACTCTTAAGCCTCCTTGGCAGGGCATGTCTGCATAAAGACATCCTATGTTCAGATGATAACAACCAGTAAATGAAGTGCCATAAAATCAAAGGAAACTGAAACCATGGGTTTCCATGCCAGAACTTCATGCATTACTGGACAACTATACTGAAAACTGAGACTTTCACATCCATCCTGTAATCATGTGAAAATTATGCTTCCTACTGTAACTAACAGGCTTGACTTACTACCAACAGCTACACTAGAGCTAGGAGTTTAGCTGCAACAAATACACAAATAAATACCCACAAAGCTTCATTTTGAATACAAAAATCAATTTCCTGCTCATGTGTTCAGCATCCATTTACATGGAAAAAATAATCAAGCTGCACTTGAATTTATAAATGATTCTTATTTATGAAAAAAATCTTTCCCTCCCCACACACTGTATGAAGGCAGACAACGGGAATGGCATTACATTAACAATACCAGGAGCAAACTGACACTTTGTGCTTATTCCATGTGTTCCCATAAGCATAACAGAAATGTGAAAGGTAGCAATCAGTCACCTTATGCTTTTTGGATTTCTGAAGGTAAAAGTCAGGTCATGAATGGCTACCACAAACACTTAATGCAATTTCTAGAAATGTGTGGGGAAACTCTTCAAACACAGGAGTCAGGAGAGGACTTGCTTGGCATATTTCTGATCACAAGAAAATTAAACACAGACAGGTACATATGTAGTATATACATTTTGACAGAAGTACTGAATTCTGCACACTGATGGCCCCTGGTTTTAGGCCCATTTAGCCCAATTTTGACTGCAAGTTGGTTTCATTAAAAGGGTGAACTAGATTAAGGAAGTAAATATTGCTTTGAAGCAATGTTATTTTATATAAGGAGTGCATTAAGTCTCATCACATTGAACCAAGCAAAAAAATAAGCAGGGGAAGGATTTTTTGCTTTAAGTGTTAACCCTCTTTGAGTTATCTCTCAGACAAAAACTTTCTTTCCATCTTACTCAGGGCTCTGCTAGTTCTCACTACTATGTGCCCACAGACCTCCCTGTTATTTCTGCTTACACTGGCACATACCAGGTAAGCACCTCTGTTGTGGGCTGTGACAAGCGCAGATCAGTTTGGAGACTGCTCGCTTGACCCTTATGTTCCATAAAGGATCCTAATTGGTTCACATGGGTGTCAACAAAGGAAGGTCACAAGGATAAAAGCTACTGACTTAAAGAAGGTTTAGCCCAACACTTCACAATACCAATATGCATTTATAATGCACTTACTATTGCAATGAAAGGAAAAGCACTCTCCTTGGTTTAGATATGAAAAGGAGTGTTGTGACTGTCTCTCTTTGTGCTATAGGGTGCGAGTCATCTTGCATAAAAAGTCCCTTGATTTCAACTGTACTGCAGAACACCATGTTTGTTTACTTCCAGCTGCTTGGAAGTCTATAACCTGAGTGTCTGAGAACTCTTTGCATGTGAACTGCTGCCCATTCATATAGTTGCTAATACAACTGGCTAATGGTGTTGAACCCAATTATTTGTGTTATCCTGTATAATAAAACAATAAAGCTGGAGTCCTAATTCAATAGCATTGAAAGACATACAGAGAATTAAAACCTTGTGGAAAACTAATTGCATTTCTCACAAAGAATAATGTATTGCTCCCTGCAAATTAGAAGATGGATTTTCAGTTAAACAGGACAAATTCTGGTGTTAACTTCCCCAGTCCCAATTCAGGAGACCACTGACACCTTCTCTTATCCCTAAGTCATACAAGATGCATATAGGTGGAAAGCAGTCATATGTGAGTTAGAATTGTATGCATAAGTGGATAGGATATAGCACAAAGCATAAGATTTCATTTGGAGCCCTTACAGGCTGCAGAGACAGCCCAGAGAAGCTGCAATAAACTAGATTTGCTGCATTTAACTGTTCTACTGTCTAGTAAGCATTGCAGAGTACCAAATAACCTTGAAAATTTAAAACAACCCCTTGTTCCTTTACCTCCAGGCTGAGCTCTCCTTATGGTGCCTCTGCCAGGTACAACAGATTTTCAGCCAACAACTGCAGATTTGAACCAAATTATGTATGCTCTCAAGTCAGCAGAGGTTACAATTTGTAATATTTATAAATATAGATGTTATAGTTTATAATAAAGGTTTACAATCACCTAAAAAACCTTATTCCTCACCAGTCCGGTGTGTTGCGTAACACACAGTTGTACGATACCTTCAATATAATTGTATTGCTTATGGCTTTATTAGCAACAGGATAGACCTATATCTATTCCCTTCACTCATTTAAAAATGTGAAAATCCGTATCAGAAACCCACACAGTAAGGGAAAACAAATGACAGTGAAATATGTGAATTAAAAGCTTCTTGAAATGATCTAAATGTATTAAATTAACCCTGAGTTCCTATTACCATCAGCAGGGTGTATTGCTATGCCTGTGCAGCAATGAGTAATATTTTGTTACTACATTTTAATAAAACTGCTAATAGGGCATAATTTATCAATAATGTCTTTTTTTCCTTTCACAAAAGAACACAACTGTATTTGTCCAGAGTAGAGGAAAATTTCCCGCATGACAGAATCTACATGCCTCCACAAAAGGAAGGGAAACTTTGCTAGTGTGAATCTATGTCTGTGCTCTGGGACACAGTGCTTATGAGGAATAACTGTATAGTGTGTCAAAAAGAATGCAAAAGGGAAGGTATACTGAAGCATGTAGATCCAGAAAATATCAGCTGGGAACAAACTAGAATTGATGGAATCTGCTCTAATTAAAAACGAAGTATTAAAACTAGCTGGCTTTAAGAGTATTTGCTGAAAACTTTAGCCATGTTAACACATGCAAAATCAATACAATTGGGGTTTTGGTTTGTTCTTTTGGTTTTGTTTTGGTGTGGGGTTATTTTTGGGTAAGGAGAACCCATAGTATGCTTTTGATAGAAAGGAATCTTGAACACCGCATCAGGACTCTTTTACTGTATAGTAACAGCTAACATACAACTTATATTGCAGTAATGAAAATTTGGCAGAGCTATCTATGTATCATTCTGTCCCGGAAAAGACTAGAACCAACTTTTGCCCTGATGTTGCCATCCTGGAACTATCTGAGCTAGCCTGATCTACAACCCTAGTGTAGTTCTTAAAGGTGAAGAATTTGCCTTTTGTACAGTTTCTTCGCTATGACTACTATCAAGTGATTTTTCTTCTTCCCTTGACATTCCTTTTTCTGGCCTACTTTCAGCTGAAACGTTTATAAAGCACAAAAATTCTCTCAAAGTGTCCAAAAGGGCTATGGAAGCATACTAAAAGGTCATCAGAAATGCATTTACAACAACCCATCTCTCATTTCTGTGATACTTCCTACTGTCTCTGGAGAAGCTGCCTCCTGTTCACTGCCTTTACAGCACCTATTGTACTGGTGTCTTGGGCTCATGAGGGAGGCTTCTAGGTAAAATAAATAAATAAATGATGTATGGACATGTGAAATAAAGGCATACTTTCAAAAGATAAAACCTATGACATATAATAAAGCCAAAGTTTCATCATCTCTATAACACTTGTATTAAAAATTTTCTCATTAGATTTACCACCCTGTTACTCTCTTGAGAGAATGTAAATAATTACCTAAGTCATTCAATACATTATATATGATTTCCTAAAGAGAAATCACACCATGTCACAGAACTTAGTTTTTGACTGCTCAAGAGCAGCACATATAAATGATGACGCAAATGCACAGTATCCTTACTTACAGGTTTGGCTTGGAGCTTGCACACAGTGAGCACCTGAGAAGTTGCACTGCCCAGAAATGAAGCCTTGCCTCCCATGCCAGAACCCAGTGTGAGTGCTGCCATGGTTAAACCAACACCAAGGTTCAAACCCTGGATTCCACGTTTTTAGCTGACTGGAGAATTTTATCTAGAGTCTATTTAACCTAGAGCACTTTCTGGCATTCAACAGCTGGAAAAGAATCCTACATAGACATGCTGGAATGGCCAGGGAGGTTGTGAGTGCTCCATCCCTGGCAGTGTTCAAGGCCAGACTGGATGAAGCATTGGGTGACATGGTTTAGTGTGAGGTGTCCCTGCTTATGGAAGGGGGGTTGGAACTGGATGATCTTAAGGTCCATTCCAACCCTAAGTATTCTATGATTCTATGATAATGATTACATCTAAACACATAGCTAAGTCCAAGATCTCCTTGCAGCTGTCCTCTGCAGAAAACGAGATTGTGGCTAATAACAATAGTTCAGAAAGCTGGGAGACAACACAGAGTAAAATGGTTTCTCTAACCAAGAAATAAATGGCATTATTTCAATGTCTACCTGAGAAAAAGTACAGTATCAGTAGTATTTACTAAGCACTTTAAAGAAAAAACACTGAAGGGTCTTAAAACCACATTAGCTTCCATATCAGAACTGTTGGCTTTTATTTGGCTCCTTTAAGCAGACATAATATCCTAGAGCACTTAGACAACCCAGTTAGCCAGACCAATCTGCCTGTTTTATGGATTCACTCTTTTTGGCTATTTAATCTCTCCCTCCTATGCTTTCCACCCTCCACTTTAATTTAACCTAGGGCAGGAGGTGTTCTCATCTTTACAACACACAACCCCCCCAATCCAAATTTAGGGCTCTGGGAAAAGCATTAATGTTCTGATAATCAAAGCTGTCAGCTACATATAAAAACCATGAAGAGCTAACTTAATGCAGAATGTCATAAGTTTTTATGAACCCTTGTTACCCTTGTCTGAAACTTGCTATTGCAGTTACTACTACAATGTTACTACTGCTACAGGTCAAAAACCAGAGTATGTTAGTAGTAAGCTTGTTAAAATTTGAGTTCAAAGAGCCAACTACCCTGATTTTTTTTTGCATTTAGCATCCTGACAAATGCTTTCTGGGAGTATTAGTACTGACCAAAACATGACAACAAGAAAAACATGTTTGTATCCTAGCCTAATTTCCAAGAAAACTGAACTAAAGTTAGCACCAATTTTGACTCTTAAAAGGGGGGTGTGAAAACAACCATTGTCTTACTAAAATTCCTGAAGCTTTGCCTACCAGTTCAAGACAATTTTCAACATTTAAAGCTACCCTATAGACAAAGCTCAATCTATATCAGGGTTAATTTGTTTGTCTCTGGGATTTGTTGGGGTGGTTCCCCTTCCCTTTCTCCTTCTTTTCTCCACATTACATTCCTTCTCCTTGCATATTTAAGAGTATACAACCAGTCCCTCAGCTATGCTATTATTTAGATGGGCAAGCAGAAGACAACCTACTGTCCTGCATTGTCTACCTGCACCACAGATGCAGTGAGGTATGCTCTCCACTACTGCTGTGATGACCAGGACTGTTTCTGTTTGCAGCTGGTGAATCCTTTTCCTTTTTTATTTTCTGCTTTAGTTTAAGAGATGAGTGGTCCTTCTGCTGATCTGTCTTACAAAGTGCTCAAGTTGTCTTGGCAAAAGATAACGCCACGCACACTTCCCACATATTTTCAATTTTCCTTTTTATTTTTTAACTTTTTTAATTAGATATTTTGCCTACATTTTTTTGTTATTGTTGTTTGTTTTTTAGTGCTGTATCTTTCATTTGCATCGCTACCTTTAGGTTCCCGCATGACAAGGATGAGTAAGGCAGGAAGTGAGGAGAAAATCCCTTTGCATTGCAGAAAAATAAAGTAGAAATAAAACAGAGGTACATGAATAAAAATTAAATTAGATTCAGAATAGCAAACCAAAAGAAAATTATAAACAACACTAAATAAAATTGTAAAAAGGCTTAGTAAATAAGAAAGTCTCAAAAGGAATGGACCTACTGCATTGCACATCATATAGATCAAGTTGTTCCTATCAGGCAAACAATTCATTAGGGGCATAGGATATTCCTACCTCCTTGTATTCACTCCAAGGAGTATCTAAAATTGGAGACATATGATGCTGCATGAGAAACAGTGCCAAAGTGCAATACCCTCCAGTAGCAGCTTTCATCGGTATGAAATCTAGTAGTCCTTTGAACATGCAGAACTCTTATGTAACACTGAAAGATTTTGTGGAATGACCTTCCCTCCCACCAACCTGCTCAGCATCTGCGTGAGAAGTGAAACATGCTGAGCTCTACCAAACAGCAGATCTATTGAGACTCTTAGCCCTTTCACAAATCCACCCATCTGCACAAAGCACACGGGGAAAAGAGAAATTAGCAGAGGATAGCAATGGGATAAGAAAAAAGGAACACACTGCGCAAAGACAGGCTTTATGTACAGCACTGATGTACACTGCCTGTTACAAAAAAGGATGATACAACTGTTGAAATGGAAGAAAAATGAGAGCTGTGTAATGAATTATAAACTAGAAAGCAGAACAAAGTTCTGAGTATGCAATAAAAAATAAATAACAGTGGTTTTTTTTTTTTAAATCACATGGACAGCCTTGGGCTCCTCGCACTACCCATGACATGTATCCATGCTCACTGCCAAATGCCAAGGCCTCCTTTTCAGAACTTTCATGTGTACTAGCATTCCAAACAAAATATTTTCAAAAACAGCTTAGGAGAAGCATAGTTTGAGTAGATTGAAAGAAAAAGGGCAAACTTCAAAGGAGTTTCTGCTGGGGGGGGGGGGGGCGGGCGGGGGGGGAGAC
>NDXB01012600.1:316442-339150 GCA_002631895.1 Agapornis roseicollis | reverse complement strand
ATCTGGAAGGGAGAGGGGGAGGAAGGGAGGAGAAAGGAAATTAGGACTGAAACATTCATCTTAAACATCTAATATGTGATAGGGCTGTAAGTAATTGAAAAATTATCCCGTTGGAAAATGTTCAGCTACTTTCAGCATCTCACAAAAGAGAAGGTTGTTCAGTTTTTAATAATTGATGACATTGGTAGACTGAAGAATCCGTGTATGCAGACATACTGGATAGTCTGTGGATGAAGAGGGAGGTAGCTATTGAGTGCAAGGCATTTCTTGGATTAGCTAGCGATAAGACGCTCTTTGAGTGAAGATGCCCAAAGTACAGTTAAATTCTCAAGTGATCAGATCCAAAAATGGACTCAGGCATCTCCTCATCTTGTCATCTTCAGGACAACATTGAAAAGTGGGAGGCAAATAAATCTAAGGCTACACAGCAAAGTCACAGGAAAAGTATCACATACTGCTTATAAAGCAAACACAACCCATGGAAAGCTCTGAATGCAGTTGTGATCATGACTTCAGTTTCAACAGTTACTGATGTTTGAGTACTTCAATCTACCTTGAATTAAATCTCAGTTGTTCACACGTGATATGGATATTGATATCAAAATTAACCTCATGTAAGTCTCTTGCAGACAAACTATGGAGTAAAAAAAAATTAAAAAAACCAAATCTTGATCTATCTTCCCATGGAAGCACATGGTTTTAGAGAACTAACTTATTGCAGGCAAAAAGGACAGGCCTCTGAAAGTGTTGTCAGAGCCAGACATACAAGTAAGAAGGCACATAAAATACTTATGTTAATGCAAAGGGGTATGAGCAACTAACGCAACTCTGGTGCCGTAATGCCTTGTATCCACTTGATGGCAGTGTGAACAGACTACTGCTTAGGTAATGGAACAGCACTGCGCGGTTTCAATCCTCCCCTGGAAATGTAAAGCGCTGGTTTGACATGAGCTGCACACTTGTAGCGTTCTTAGCTTAAAGTTGGGCTGCAGTGATGTTGAGTAAATTCCTGTCCAAAAACGTGGAAGAAGCATGAAGGTGGCTAACTTGATTTCTATTTAATTAACACTTACAAAACATACTGACATCTTTCAGTGCTAAAAAGGCACTAAAAATACCAGAAACAGTAAGCTGAAGGAAAGTCACAACTCTTTGGGAAGGATTACTCTAGTTACACGTGCTCATTTAATTTGATATTGCTATCACCACCAAGTAGGAGTGCAAGCCACTAGAGGGAGTGAGACCCTTTTCCGGTGGCACAGGAGTGCCAAACTCAGTCGCATGAGTGCGGGATGCGTTCCCCATCACTTGTTTCTGCGGCCACAGCCCGGGTTCTCCCCGGCTTTTTATCCCTTTAGCCGTGCTCTTTTTCGATTCCACCTTTCCTCCCCCTGCTGCAAAAACCCGTCTTAAAGAGACAACAGTTTCTGCATTCCTACGTGTGCTTCTGAATGTTATTTTACAATCACCCACCCTCGGGGTTTTTCTGTGACAGTAACTGCAGATGGAAGTGATATGGTATCCGTATGCAGCTCCAGTTAATGCAACAGTACCAATCACAGGATCGAAAATTTGACTATTAATCCTGCAGCCCCAATGCCAGACAGCGGGATGATAACCACACTGTTAGGTATGGCAACAAATACTCCCAGGAACAGCTGCTGCCAGTGAGGCAGAGACCTCTATATTCCAAGAAAAGCAAAAAGCAGGATTGCCTCAAAAACCTGAAATACTGATACTACAAAGAAATGTGAAATATTTCCATAAAGAAAACCAAAACAGTTCTGCTGCTGTAACTCTCCCATTGTAGAAGATGCATCCAGATACACAATGTTCTGGTTATTGTTCCTGATACTCACTTTCATATGTCTCATAATCACGTTCACATAAAATCACACTGTCTGATTAACTTCACATCAGAATTACAGCAGCTACCTTAGAAAAGTAGGTTCTGTTTAAAAGAGTACCTCATGGTTATTTTTAACAGATACTTCCAGCTTCAACATCATATTCTACTAAAAAAAACACCCCACATGTAAATTAATCTTTTTATATAAGCAAAAATAGATCTTAGTATCTGACTTGCCATATTTATTCTCATAAAGCCCACAAAACTGACAGCAGAATCAAAACAGAAAGCCATGCAAATTAGAACAAATTAATTTAGAATCAATCCAGATTATTCATCTCTAGTTCAGCTTTCATTAAAAGAAAAGTCTAAGTACCTGATAAAGCAATAATTGAAGTATTTTGTTTAAATGTTCAGGACAAACTAGTTCAGTTTTGCATCACTGAGGAAGATAATCACTGAGTAGTTAGTGGAAAAATTCAATTTATTGATTAATCTACTATAAATCCTTCTTATACATAGAACAGAGGCTTATAAAATAATTTCTCATCATTCTTTTCCACTATTTCTGCTATAAAAAAGGAGCCTCACTTTTAGAGAATATATGAAAAGCTATAATAGGTTGAGAGAGAGAAAAAAAAAGTAAACATCAACGCAGCAACTTCAAACCTCATAAGAGTGAAAGCTGAGCACATGAAATGAACAAGCTCATTTCTACAGGCTCTTACAGTGGCTTAAACTTTTTCATATCTCACTGGAATGGCCTCTGCTTCCTGTGAACAGTGATTTCCCATAACCCACCTCAGAAAAATAGAACACTTTCATTTGTATATGAACTGCTTGGGCTGGCAGCAACTACTGAGTTTGTAATACAGTGCTCAGGGGTTTTCAGATGTTCATGAGATCACACAGAACCAGAGATAATCTCTGCCTTATAAGGAAAATTATAAGCTCTATGTTGCATGTTTTTCCAAGACTTCAATTAGATGCAGTATTTTGTTGCTCTAACTTGTTAGTAAGAAGCTTCTTGCCAATCTGCTTGTTTAACGCTTCTGCAGACAGACTTCAGCTTTTATAAGTCATCCACATCCCTATTGCTCTGTCAAATTTTGCCAATTTCTTGAAGTTTAGAATTATTTTATATTCTTTATTAGTCTAGAGATCAGAGCTTAGCCTTGCCACAGCTGTATAACTGAGGCCACTGTTCAGCTGCTGTGCATGTCCAGTAGGACAGCAACAATCTGCCATCACTGAGAACTGAAATGTCTGGACATATAGGATAAAAAGCTCATATTTTTAGATCTTGAGTTGAAGGAGAAACCCTGAAGCCCCAGGCTAGAGTAGATTATAAACCTTTGTGGTTAAAGCACAGAAGCAAGTACCCTACTAACCACATTAAACATGTTTTCCACTGTGTGTGACAGAATAGGGAAATTCAGGTTGTGTTTATGGTAACATGCTTTGGCAAGCTTCCTTTTCTCAAAGCCTCCTCTCCTCAGCAGGATGTAGTATCGTATTCATATCTATTCTGCTCTGTAGGATAACTCTGTAGGGCTGTTACAGCTCAGAACACAACACATGGCCTCAGTCTCCTGCAAGACATCCCACTGACACCTCACCACACAGCAGCAAGGGCATCCTCAGCTCTTTGCAGCTCTCAGATCTTTTAAAGTCCATCACCTCTTGGCACTTGCCTTCCTGCACTTGGCACCCCATGACACAGCCCTACACTCTGAGATGTCTCCATTACAACTCCAGGCCATTTCCACTCACCTCCCAGTTTAAAAGCATGCCACAACACTGAAGAGCTATTATCACACCAGAGAGCTATTATCATTGAATTTGCCTTGTAACCATGACACCAGCATCACAAAATTCTAGTCTTTATACAGCCTTTAAAAAAAAGAAAATAAAACCAAGATTTGTTTTCATCTGTTCCACCAGACAGACAGCAAATTGCCAACTAGTTAACATTAAGATTAAATTCATGTCAGGTTCAGTCCAAAGACTTCAGCCTTGATAACTGCCAGTCAAAATATATTTTTGTTTGGCTAAAAATTTATGTTAATAAATATCCTAAGCAAAAGGGTTTCCCATAGACTGAATTGACAATTAACATGCTTACTCACAGCTTTCACAAAGCACTGTTAAATGAAGTATTCTTTCTGATGCCCCTGCCTGTATCACTATGCTGTTCACAGGAAATACTTCTCCAAACACAGTTCACTTACCATCATAAAAGTTACCTGAAGTGCACTGCATAATTTCCTTCCTGAAATCTCTGACCACCACTCGTGATTATGAACAATGTGGCTTAATTATTTGATAGCTCCAACAATGTTCCTGCTGAAAATATCATCATAATATTTATTGCTTTAACCCCAGTTTAATGTTTGCCAGCTATGAAGGGATGTGAAATCATTATCGTTAGTTGGTTAGTTGGTTAAACTACTTTAGCTTTTATAATTCCAGTCAGTTCTACTCTGGAACATGGAATCTTGCTGCAAAGTAATTGTTACTCTTGTTGACTAATTTCCACTGGTGACCTGATATGTTTCTCATGTTTCCAGTAATCAAAAACAACCTTACATGACACTTCCCAACATCCACAGTGATTCAGGAAGTTCTGGGATCTTTCATAAGAAGAGAAATAAGTTTTCCTAAAATTCACAATTGGCCGAGCAGACTATCTAGGTTAGGAGGTGAATTTTTGTGTGCATGGGTTCTGGTAATGCAGTGACATCAAGACGCAATGAAGATTTGCTCTTGCTTTCAAAAACCAGTTCTGGGCATACCTGACAGGCAGCTGTAAAACACTAATCAAAATGCAGCTCTCGACCTTTCAGGCTAGAGTGTACAAAAAATCCCAACAAACGAACAACCCAAACAGTATCAGTTCAAACATCTTCTACTTCTCCAGACATGAAATATACTATCACAGAAAACTGGAGGTGCTGCCCAGGGCTCTGCGGAGCTCGCACCCCTCCTTCTGCTAAAGCAGAAGGCTGACTAGAGGAAAGACTGCTGCAGCAAGTGGGAACTTCACATCTTTAGAGTCTGAAGACTTTGAGGGCAAAACGATTAAAATGAAAATTAATAGGGAATGATTTTTCATTGTGTTCACTAAAAGCAAAACAAGGCAGAACAACACGAAATTAACAGAAGTCACGTGGCAGTTCTTCACACAGTGTGCAGGATGTTTTGAAAGCCAAAAGTTTGTCTTGCTTCAAGAAATGCCTGAATAAACTCGTAAGTAGAAAATCCCTGGGGTGGTATTAAATACAAAGATACCATGCCTGTCCCTGAGCTGCAAGTCACAGGAAGCTGGTGGAGTACATGAAAGAAATACCATCCCCTGCTTGCCTCGTTCCAGGTATTTGCTTTCAGCAGCTGACAGAGAAAGGTCACTGGGTTACACAGACCTTTCATCTGAGGTAGGCAATCTTCTCTTATATTCCTCTGAGAAGACAGTTCAATTCATTTGTAGCCACAGAATTAGGCAGTCATTTTCCCAGTTGTAAAGGAAACACACCTATTGGGAATACAGCTACAATACCGCATACATATGCCAGCTGCCAGGATGCAGACATGAATTTCTCAGGCTGGCACTTGCAAACATAGCATGGAGGAGGACTAAGTTCCTTCTGATGTACCATCATGAGTTCGCCAATTATAGACAAGTTAACACTTTTGCAAACCAATCAAGGACAGCAGCCTGGCATGATTTTCATGAAGATGAGAAAGATTGTATGTAAAGCTGGGACCATTGAACAAACAGCTGAAACTGATTTTTGTGAAATTGTTTTGGTGTTTTCTAATCAGATCCATCCAGATTACAGCTGCTGCATGCAAAGAAAGCATTCAGCAAGACTTCAAAAGCTCAGGCTCAACAAGAGGGAAGACAACATCCTTTTTATAAAGTAAGAATACTTAAAATGTAAAGTCTGATAATACATACGGAACTACCTAATGCCATTTTTAGAATTATGTTTCAAAGAGACCACTGTAAAGTGATTTGCCCAAGGGCATACCTTAAGTCAGTGCTAGAACAACAATATTGTTTTAATTACAGCTTCTTATGAAGCCTGTAATAACATCTAGAAGGTCAGAGGTTGACTTAATTTTTTGCAAAATGATTTGCTCAGCAGCTTTCAATACCTCGTCATATAACCTATAGCTACAGACAGGCTCAGCATCACTATTCCAGTGGGAAATACTTTTGATGGCATGAACTGCTGTATGAACATTTCATTCTGCTTCAGGAAAGAAGCAATTTGCAGACGGGAAATGCTGTATTCTAAAAGTATATGAAGCCTTGAAGTTATTATGAAGAACAGCTAAGGAGAACTGAACAAACCAATAGAAGTTCAGAAAACAAGTCACTAGGGACAAAGTCCTTCCATCCAACCCCCAGGGCACATCTCCAGCAATTGTCAGAAATGAAGGCTTCTCCAGCTGCTGACCACAAAGATTTCCTCTTATGTGCTTCTGTAACAAGGCCCCGGTGCAAGTTTCACTTGACGCAAACAAGATTTTTCTAATGAGCCATTTGATCAAAACAATTTAGTTGGTTTAAGGGTGTTTTGCCAAGAGAAGGAAGAGCTGAAGGTAAAAGCCTTACTTCTTAGGTAATGTAATACAAATATACATCGTAGCCCTCCAACTATTTTATGGTGGGCTTGCTTTCTGCCAATAGATGAACCAAATTAAATTCTAAGCCTCTGAGTGCTTCTATTACCACTGTTTGGGCATTCAAAGCATGTAAGTGAAAATTCTATTAATAGAGTATTACTAGAAAAGATAAAAGTAACATTAACTTGTTGGCCCTGGTTCCTCCCAGGGGCTACACCTGTCTGAGCTCTTTTTATTTCTTTATAACCATGCCAGGTGCAAGGTCCTACACCTGAGTCGGAGCAATCCCAGGCACAGCTACAGGTTGGGCAAAGAGGAGATTCAGAGCAGCCATGAGGAGAAGGACTTTGGGGTGTTGGTAGATGAGAAACTTGACATGAGCCGACTGCAGTGTGCGTTCGCAGCCCAGAAAGCCAACCATATCCTGGGCTGCATCAAAAGGAGCGTGACCAGCAGGTTGAGGGAGGTGATCCTACGCCTCTACTCTGCTCTCGTGAGACCTCACCTGGAGTATTGTGTGCAGTTNCCAACCGTATCCTGGGCTGCATCAAAAGGAGCGTGACCAGCGGTCAAAGGAGGTGATCCTGCCCCTCTACTCTGCTCTCGTGAGACCTCACCTGGAGTATTGTGTGCAGTTCTGGTGTCCTCAACATAAAAAGGACATGGAGCTGTTGGAACAAGTCCAGAGGAGGGCCACGAGGATGATCAGGGGACTGGTGGTGTTCAAGACCATATTGGACAGAGCCTGGTTTAGTGTGAGGTGTCCCTGCCCATGGCAGGGGTTTGGAACTAGATGATCTTAAGGTCCTATCCAACCCTAACTGTTCTATGATTCTAAGGTTAACATCACAGTTTCTGCTGACCAAGGTGCCTGAAAATTACAATCTGGACTGCAGAATTGTTGGTTTCTGGGCTTTCTGTTGAAAATTTTATTTTGCTCCTATTGAAGAACACAGTATGGCTGCCCAAGGCATCCATAATCACAGCATTTTGTTTCATTACCAGTGAAGCCTGTTTATGTGTTTGACCAGCAAAGATCTGGACTCCTTTCTCCAGGCCTGCTGCAACCCCCTGTGAGCAGCAGTGAAAAGGGGAAACAGAACAGGCTCCAGGGCTATTTCTATGATTCAGAATTTGCAGAAGGACCCAGAGGTCTCTTACTAAGACTCAGACCCAGCATACCACTGAATGCTTAATAATTAATGTCGCTAATGGATCACTTATGCTTGTAACTCATCTGGGGTTTTGTCAACCAGGGATGTGATTAATAGAAATCAATCATTACAAGTATAATTCTTGATAACAGGACTGAGCTAAGCATGAAGAAAAGCAGCAGTGTGTGTTCTAAAATGCTCATTAAATACAAATACCGAATGCCCTCATATCTAAAGAAAATGGCTTTGAGTTCCCAGGAAATCAATCACTCTGCTTCCACAAATTGCCAAACAGAGCAGTAAAAAAACCTTAATAACCCAGGCTGTAAAGCACTACTTATTACCATCAGCCTGTTGAAGGCTCAGGTCTGTACTTTAGTCAATGAAAACGTGGAGACCTCATAGCAGCCTTCCAATATCTGAAGGGGGCCTATAGGGATGGTGGGGAGGTACTCTTAATTAGGGACTGTAGTGATAGGACAAGGGGTAACGGATTCAAACTTAAACAGGGGAGGTTTAGATTGGATATAAGGAAGAAATTCTTTCCTGTTAGGGTGGTGAGGCACTGGAAGGGGTTGGCCAGGGAGGTTGTGAGTGCTCCATCCCTGGCAGTGTTCAAGGCCAGGTTGGATGAAGTCTTGGGTGGCATGGTTTAGTGTGAGGTGTCCCTGCTTATGGCAGGGGGATTGGAACCAGATGATCTTAAGGTCCTTTCCAACCCTAACTATTCTATGATTCTATGATTTTAAGTCCGTAATCAGTTGTGGAGGCTGCCTTACAAGAACTGATACAATCCCACCTTGGTGATTCTCTAATCCACTTGAAATAGTTGATTCAAGAGACACAAAGGGAGATTTAGCTTAGGTATTAGGAAAAAATTCTTCATTATAAGGTTAGTGAGATACTGAAACAGATTGCAGAGAAGTTGTGAAGTGTTTAAGGCCAGGTTGGGCAGGGCTTTGAGCAGCCGGGTCTAGTGGAAGGTGTCCTTGCCCATGGCAAGGTGAGTGGAACTGGATGATATTTAAGGTCCCTTCTAGCCCAAACCATTCTAAGATAGCTTAAACCACATAATCAACTGTGTTGATTATATTCAACACAGTTTTTGTAGAGCTGAACAGAGATGAGGCCCAACAGAGAAGTACTCAGGGTTCTTCTTTGTGTCAACAAGATTGTTTTGACCACAAGCATCCATCAAATATTATGAAAGTTTTATTCTATCTCATGACTCTTTGTATGGCTTTTCCCAGGACTGACTGCCATTCCTAAATCAGATCACCTTTTCCAAGCTCAGAGGCAATTTCAGACTCACAAAATATCTCCTAGAAAAAAATAAATTTAACTTGAGGGAAACTGACTTTTGTTGGGCCAGTGTCTGTGTGGTACAACCACCTCTCAAATTTCCTGACTTTTCAATGTATGTTCACAAAGGCAATTTAGCCATCACCTTTTTTGTGTCTAGAAACTCAAATGTATAGCAGATGTATTTGATCAACAGCACAGTCTACCACAGAAACTGTGTTCAGACATTGGGAGCCTGTTTGCATTCAGTGGAAAGATACAGAGCCAAAACTGATCCTTAACCAATTCCGTTAGTGCTCTGACCCAGATGAATTAAAGCTTCAGGGGTCTGCACTTAATGAAATGCTCCTATGGTAGATATGGGCAGAGGTTTGCTGTTCAAAAGCCCATGAATTCAGCAGATTTTTCCATTTAGTTTATTGAGCTTTAAGTGAAACACTACTAACATTAGCCAAATGGCAGTCTAGGTTTACAGACAAGAGCTCTTATTTGTTCAAGTCTCTTTGAATTAAGAAACAAGCACAGGAAATATGGGAAAATCCAACAGGTTGAGATTCCTGCTGGCAATTCCAGGAAGAACCCAGACACCTTCATCACTCTCACTACAGTACAACACCAGAATGAAACCTCAGTTCCTCCTCCAAAAAAAAACCAAAACAAACCCCAAGAATATCTTCACTGAACTCTTCTATTGAAAAACCCTCCTGATGCCAAATCTGATAATGTGTTTAATTGCTTTTTGAGAGCACCCGGAGGCCTCAAACCAATATCAAGGATTTAGTGTAATACATATCATAAACATGCAGCAAAGTAGCCCCTGAACCTAGGAAAATGCACATTTAATAAAAAAAATATCACTGCAAGACACATTAGACATGTTTCCATACCTCGGAGATAAAGATGTCCGATTCAAATGTGAACTGCCAGAAGTACTGATATAAAGGCATGGTTTTGTTTCAAGCACATTTTTAGAGCTCTGTAATTGAAAAGAAATCTAGACTTTCAGTTTAACTTGAAAGCATGATTGAATGCCCATGGCAGTGGGGACAGAACTAGATGATCTTAAAGTCCTGTCCAACCCAAACCATTCCATGATTCTATGTATACAAGATGAAGTCCATTCAAATATTCATCACTGCAGTCATTTGGTGCTGTTGGTTGCAAACCAGTGGTGTGAAGCTGCCTTGATAAAGCAAATATTCTAGTGACAAATTGTTTTAAACTCCCCCAGCAAAAGAGCTCAGTTAATGTGATTTATTTTAATTTAAATTTGTGTAGCAAGTACTTTTTGAGAACTGTGCCTAATAGACCATTAGAGTTTTCCCAGACAGTTGCAGCGCCTCAGTACCTTCATCCTTCAAATGTCTTTGCTATTTTCTGCCTTCTTTCAGTGAACTTGCCTCTTGTATTAGGGACATAAATGACATATGGACCACATGATACTTTTGAAGGATTATGCCAATATTAAATAATGGCTTATGGAGTCTCACTGCTATGCAGATTTTCAGAGAACCAAGGTGGATGTTAGCAGGAGGCAATTACATACTGCTATATATGAAACATCTTTTACCTAATCTTCTTCTTACACTCCTTTCTAGTGTACTCAAAATAATTTTCAGGGGACTTCTTTTGTAAATTCCAGACATTCACAGAGCTGGGGGTCATCATTTCCATAACAGTTGGAAATGACTGCTTGTTCTGGGTTGCTCTCTTCCTTAGTAGTTTTATTTACAGTTGATTACTTCCATAAGATAAAGAAACTATCCTAACTGACTTTGAAATTGCTACCTGCCAGTGTAATTCTAAGCTCATCATGCAAAAATACACAAAAAACTAATTAGTAGGTATGACAAAATCCTTGCAAGTCATTCATCACTATGGTAGATCCTGTATAGAATATATTTAAGCCATAACAAATGTGGACCAGGAAAAGCATACTAAATTGGGCAATTTAGAATCACAGATCTGCTATTAGGAATATAAGAAATAGAAATGTTGAGGCATAAGAGAACTGTATCTTCAAGTCCCCACAAACCAGACATACACCAGCTGAATCCTGGAATCTGGATACATATATGTATATATATTTCTTAATAAACCTGTCCACAGAGCACAGACAAACAAATCCAGTTCTTCCTTCCTCCTCCCAGGAGCTATCTCGCTACATCCAACCTACTGCTTTTGAGTAAGTCATGCAGAATTTAATTCAAGCTGCCTGCACTGGCTAGTTTCCCTGCAGTCAATTCACTTTTGGGCTAGCAGGACATCAGAGCTAGAGAACCATTACGCCAGTTTAAGTGATGGTGGATTTGCTTCTGCTGTTCATTAAGCCTCTCTGATGGAGGATTAGATTTGTTTTGGTACTGCATCTCAGAAGACTCTAAAGGGCATAGAATAATCTAAACTACAGACTGTCAAGATCTTGTTAGGCTGAGTTTCTCACCAGTCATGGAACAAGTATGACTCACCAGCAAACAACACAAAGACTTAAATGAATCTTCAGGACAGTACTGGGAATGCATGCAGGCTGCACAGTTCTTTTTTAAGGGTTTTGAGTTTTAATCTTCCTATGTCTGTACAGATGAACTGGTGTTCTTATTTAAAAATACATGTAGAAATATATCACGAGCCCAGATTTTCCAAAAGGTCACCAATTACAGAACATATTGGAACAGCAATGGCTACTATACAAAAGTAAGAAGGTATTCTACTATTGTTTGTATCAAACTCTTAATGTCTGGAATTAGTCTGTTCAACTGAGCCACTGATGTTAGGGAGAAAAACACATTGTGAGACAGAACATTTTCTTTCATGCTGGTGGCATGCAGTTCTGCATTTAAATAATGAATTGGCTGAAACTTCCCTTACACCAAAAGGAGAAAAGAAATTTGGCATCAGGAAACAATCACTATGTGGAAAATTCACTTAGACTAATTATTCATGCTGTGCAATTATTACCATGGTCAGAGATGTAAAAGAAAAATCTGAAAATTTGCAGTGAAAAATCAAAACTAGAAGAACATTGAAATCTACTACTCCATTTTACATATTGCAAAATATAAACTTGGTTACAGCTTGGGAACATTAAAAACTCCTCAAAACTTAAATATTTTATTTGCTTTTAGCTTCCTGAATACAACTAAGAGTACATAAAAATGATACTAGCATCTACTTAATTCTAATTGAAAATGTAATTCTTGGTTTCCTATTGACTCAAGACAGTAGTGCCCCCAAGTGACATTTCATTACAGAATATAGTCTTGTAGCTTTGTAAAACAAAAACCCAGCCCAACAGACCATTTTAACTGCTTCACACAATACTAAGGGAGAACAGACACTTGTAAACACCAGTCAGACTTAAATGACACTGGCATTTCTTTGAGAGGGCTTGGGAGGAAGGAAGAGGAGGAGTAACTCACATTTTTATTTCCTAACCATTCTAAAGCTGCCAATTGTTGGAAATCGTAACATCAACATAAAGCTGAATTTGCATCTTCTGCCAGCTATTCGTCAGGCTTTCCTGCACAAACCCCCACAATATCCTAGCAGACATTTTCTTAATTTGATCAGGATTTCGCGGGTTTTGCTTGCCCGCTTCCCTCACAACCACATTTGCTCATATTACAATTAGAAAACAAAAAAAGACCAAAACCAAACCTGTTTGCTAATCCTGCAAGATGTTCTCCTGGAAGTGTGAGCGCTCTTGCTTCCCAGAGGTATATCATGGTTTGTAGGTGATCAGTGAGTGAAGAAATTTAAAAGCACAGTTTTGGAAATAATAGGACGTGATCTACCAGGCCTCATTAAAGCTAAAATCTATTACAGGTCATAATAATGGTTATGATCTCATTAATTTTTTCCATAAAGTCTACATGTCAGAACCCATTTAATATATTATTGAAGAGTCCTAACATACAGGCTTGTACCTAAAACAACAATGTGATAACTAGCAAACATAATATAAAAAGGGCAATTAAAGTACAGGCAACTTACTGATTTGAGATATTTACCAGAAGCAAATTGACATAGCCTCAGCACTGACATCAAATATTTTCATTAATATGTTTACATTAATAATATCAAATATTTACATTATGTTTACTACACATGTACATGTCATACACACATGTATAGAGTTGCTAGTTGATAATCAAATGCATCTGTGATAAAGGCTCCATTTTAAATAAAGTTCCCTTTACACAGACAAAGAGAGTACTAGCAAAAAGTGCAGAAAAAAGCCTGCTCAGAGAACGTCTAATTTTGTTTGGTTTGAATTCAGATACCCATCGAAGCATTCACTGCCACATTTGTACTGTATACTAGTAAATCAATACTCAGCATCCAAGATTTTCAGGAATCAGACTTCATTCAGAAGCAAACCAAAAGTTACAGAAGTTTAGATAACTTACACAGAAACAATGTAAAAATTACCGGGTCACTTCAGAATCCTGAAAAAGTAGCATCTGAAAATTAAGGGTTATTTTTAAAGTTACTTAAACTAAACCGCTCTGCAGAATCAGCTATGCAGACTTCTTACAGAAATAGAAATCAGAAGCTAATTATTTTTGTGGAAAAGATTTAAGCTTTTCACATTAAGTGGTGCTAGAATACGTAATCCTGCCAGAGATAGGACTTTCTTCCTTGTTACTCAACGCATTTAGGAAAAAACATCTAATCAAAAGGTGATGCCAAATATACATACACACAGCAATGAGTATTGTTCTTGCAATTAATCTTTCAGTTTTATAAAATTAACAGCATTGGTCTGAAGAGTAACCACAGTTAGGTGGCATTTATAAAACTTTTTAAAAGTTCACTCTACAGTATTATGTATCACTGGGGAGCTGAGTCATCTGCATTTTTAGTCTGCTAAACTATAAGCCTGCTTTACTGTCAGCCTGATTTATCCTCCAATTTTTACATTTGTTGAATGCATTTTAAAATATATTACAATCCAAACATGCCTATTCTTTCAACTTGAATCCAAAATGGCTAGGTCTTAATGAGAACCTGAAGTTTGAAACTGAACATGAGGTTAACATCAGATCAGAGTATATTATAGGAAAACCACCAATAACAGAGAGTGACTTGCAGCAAGCAAAGTGGCTTTTCATGTGTAAGCTGCTAAGAATAACTGCTGCAAGAACTCCACTTGATAGGAAAGTTGTGATATGCTAAATAATCTAATAAAAACATAAATATTTGTTCATAACTGTTTCTATTGGAAGACATCTGATAATTAATATAAGGTCTAACAATAATTGGTATTTCTCTTTTACTGTCAACTTTTAGGCAGCCACTTGTTAACACAGTTCACTTGTCAAAGATGTTCCTACCTGGGCTGCAGAAGATTCCTTTACATACCAGAATTTGAAAAAGGCAATCAATTTTGAATCACTGCCACTGCACAGCAAACGAGGGTATAAGTTGATTACCAGACATTATTCACATAACTGTACATATTCTTATTTTCACCATTTTTTTTCAAACTGTGAAGCAGTTATATACAATGCTCTAAATGTACTGCTGTAAGAATATAACATAAAAAAAATAATGTAATAGCAATTTCAAGAGGTACTCAAAAATACAATTACTATGGTTTCTATGGAAGAGGAGTTTGATTTATGCAGTATTTCATACCATTCATAAACCATTGGTAGTTTAGCTTTATAATGCATTTTGTTCATGTCAAACTATCATTCTAAATATTATCTCCATCTATTTAGGTGAACCAATCTGACTAGATTTCCACCTTCCAACAAGTATTACTTAATTTTTGGTTTTGTCATAGCACAGAAATGTCAACACACATGTAATACATCACCAGTGGCTCTGCACTGAATATTGACTGCCTTTGAATCAACTCAAAGAGGTTTTGGGGGCTTCTAACTACACTTCCACAAAAAAAGAGATTCAGTACTATTTTAATACACAGAAATGCATTTCCCTATTATATGCTTGAAGGAGACTCCCTTTCTCTCTACTGGGCAGAGTGCACTACTGTTTTGTTCCTCCCCAGCTTACTGTCCTTTACCATTCCCTTCTCCAGTCACCTTTTGTCTTTGTGCACATTTCCCTTCCGCATTCAGGTAAATACATCTGCCTTCAGTGGCCTTCAATACATCTGTCTTCCCACTTCCATTTAATTCAAGTTCCTTCCTTCTGGCTCCCCTCTATTCTCCTGCTTCTTGAGCTCACTTTACTCTCCAAATTCCACTTCATATACAAATCTAGTGTTCCCTTCCTGCCCTCTTTGTCCTTTGATGGACATTTGCATGTCTGCTATATATTAGAATAGCATGAAATTGCATACGGATAATTTCTTGTAAAATAAAACTTCTTTTGTATATACTATAGCATTTATCAGATGGAGAGAACTAAAAGAATATGGTGATTTTTAAACTCAGCAAGCTTAGGAGTGTCTCTGTGACAGTTTTCTTCCATAAAATTATTCTTACAGGTACATTTGCAAAAATTTAAAGTATTCCTATTAAGATCTACTGCATGAAAAAAACCAAAAACCTACATAAGATTTGGAGACCATGAAGCTGAAGTATAAGCCACAAGATCAACAACAGAAATGTACATTTTATGTTAAGGACTTCTAAAAAAACATCATTAACACAAATGCTGTATCATTTACTTATCTGGTTTAAGTATCTTTAGAAGAGTCTACTGAGTTACAAATGAAACATAAAAGAATATAAAAGTAAAGGTAATCTTACTTTTTCATCATCATCAGAAAAAGGGGCACCTCCAGGAGTCTTATTAATTGCTTGGGCAACACCAATAATCTCTCCATCACTGTTTCTTATGGGCATGCACAAAAGTGACTTTGTCTTGTATCCAGTCAGTTTGTCAATCTCGTCATTAAAGCGTCGATCCTTCGAGAGAAAATAAGGAAGCATTAACATGCATGTTGTACACCTACACGTTCTTTAGGCAGCAAAGTATTTTATTTTTTCAACATTCTATACAGTACTTTCAGTAGCGTTATGTGGTTGCTTTGCTATTACCCCATTCTTCTTTAGCTGTTTTTCCTCAGTTAGGATACTAAGAAGAATAGTTTTCTCAAAGGATCAGCACAAGGTTTACCATTACATAATTGCATTCCCTAAAGTGCACATTTATATTCTCAATTAGAAGAATGACCTGCCTAAAACATCACTACCAAAGCAGCTACCAGAACATGTTAAAATTAAGACAAGTTAAACACATGAGGAAAATAAGTACAAAAAGAGAAAAACATGTGATTAAAAATGGCACAACACACTTTGGGCCCTGACAAACCACAAGCTCCTTACACCCATGGCTCAACACAACAACTGTGCTGCATAACATCCATGTCTCCAAATTGGAGGCATAGATTTGAGAGATGGACCACACTGTGGATAAGGAATTGGTTGGATGGTCATAACTCAAAGAGTTGTGGTCAACAGCTCAATGTCCAAGTGGAGATCAGTGATGAGTGGTATTCCTCAGGGTTGGCATTGAGACTGGCACTGCTTAACATCATTGTCAGCAACATGGACAATGGGACTGAGAGTAGCCTTAGCAGGTTTGTTGATGACACCAAGCTGTACGGTGCAGTTGACACACTGGAGGGAAGGGATGCCATCCAGAGGGATCTTGACACGCTTGAAAGGTGAGCCAATGCCAACCTCATGAAGTCTAACCAGGCCAAGTGCAAGGTCCTACACCTGGGTCGGGGCAAACTGAAGCACAATTAAAGGCTGGGAAAAGAATAGATTGAGAGCAGCCCCAAGAAGACATACTTAGGGAGTAATGTATGTTGATGAGGAGCAAAACATGACCCGCCACTGTGTGCTCACAGCCCAGAAAACCAACTGTATCCTGGGCTGCATCGAAAGAAGTGTGACCAGCAGGTCTAGAGAGAGGATTCTCCCCTTCTACTCCATTCTTGTGAGACCCTGCCTGGAGTACTAGCATCCAGCTCTGGAGTCCCCTAATATAAGAAAGACATGGACCTATTGGAGCAAGTCTATAGGAGGACTAGGGGGATGACCAAAGGGCTGGAAGAACTTGCCAATGAAGACAGCCTGAGAGAACTGGTGTTTTTCAGCCTGGAGAAGAAAAGGCTCCAGCAGGCCTAAAGGGGCCTACAATAAATCTGGAGAGGGACTTCACAAAGGTATGTGGTGATAATAAAAAGGGGGAATGGCTTTAAGCTGAAAGTGGATAGATTTAGATTAGATATTAGGAAGAAATTCTTCACTATTATGTTGCTGAGGCACTCAAATAGGTTGCCCAGAGGAGCTGTAGATGCCTCAGGATGCTCTGGAAGTGTTCAAGGCCAGGTTGGATGGGGCTTTGAGCAACCTGGTCTAGTGGAAGGTGTCATTGACCATGGCAGGGGATGAAAACTAGATTTAAGGTCCCTTCCAACCCTTATGATGCTACTGCTGCCAATAAATATTCCTACTAGCAAAGCTGTGGGTAATCACACAGCCCTTGCAAGCGCTGGTGAGGGCCTCAAGCTCCTGTGCACACACCATAGCTCCTGCAAGGCACACACTAAAAAAAGAGCTGTTCACAGTTCACAAAATGTACCTTTTTATAGTGTGTGGAGCATGCAGATACTGGGATTTGCATGAAAGAACAATAAGCTGCAAAAAGTGCTGTGCTGAAAATGTATAGGCAAATATCTGGGGAATCGGAAAGTTCCTAATCTAGAGTAATTTTTCATTAATCTGTACTGCTGTAAGGGGCAAATTTAATACTAACTCTCAGCGCTATTAGAACAGAGCAACTGACTGCCCACAATAAATGTTTTCCCTTAAGCTTTACATGACAAGTTGCAATCATTTATTCAAGAATTTTGCAAGTACAATTTTTTGTAGCTTTGTTAGTTTTCAAATTTTGCTGACCAACAATGGTGCCTACCATCAAGTGTTGTTACATATAATGTATTCTAGGCACAATTATTTCATACGCTGTTGTATCCTCTTTTGTTTTGATTTTTTTGAACAATGTTAATGCATCATTAACTATAAAGATTTTTATCTACTTTAATTAATGCTTATATAAAATCTCCAGATGACAATTAAATAAGCCTGCAGTGTAATCCTATCATAAAGCATGCACTTCCTCAAAAAAAAAGAAGAAAATACAAAACCCCAAACCCCAGAACACATACTGTGAGCATAAGATCCGTCTTAAAGTAAAATGACAGAAATCAATCTTACAGCCAAATAGTAATAATGTTTATAAACACACGTTGAAGAGTAGTACTTCAAAGAGCATCTTGGTATGAATAACGCCAGCAAGTATTCTGTTATTTTTCTTATAAGACAAAGAATGTGCTTAAGGCTGCATATAATCCTTACTGAGGGATGTACACAAGAAATAAATGCTTTCATCACATTCAAAGACTACTTACCTTTTCAGCATGAAACACCCTAAATCTTTTATTAAATCTAGATTTTCTTCAACTTTCTTGTTGTCAGCCCTCTTCTGTGGGTCACAGTGCTGCACATAGAGTATATATCTGTCCCCAGAGTTATCCAGGTACTAAAGTCTTAGTGCTAATCCCAAAACATAAAGACATTGACTTAAATTGCATTTAGACAGTTCCTACTTCAGACTTGAAACATGGTTTAGGGGCAACTATCACATCTTACACTAAACCACTAGAAATAGTGTCTCATGCTTTAATGAAACCCAGGTGCCTTAGTACTTGCAGGAGCTTCAGAATGCAATACGTTGTAAAAGATTATAAACTGCCACCTTCAAAACCATAATTAGTAGTTAAAAAAATGTGTACAGTGGCAATGTTATATCTTGAAATCAAATTGAACGTGATCACAGTTTAAAAATGAGGCTGCAAAGTTCAGCAGTAGTAGTACTAACAGCATCTTTGTTCATCTTGGAGAATAGCCTTCAACAGCTATCAGCCAGGAAGGGAATTACTGTTATTTACTGGCAGCAGCTCAGTTCCTCTGGGGTGAAGTTAGCCTTTATGCTGCAGACAATAGTTACAGCCATTTCTGACTCCCTTAATATGAGCAAACTGAGCTGTTCTACAAAAACAAGTTTTGTTTTCAAAAGTTCAGACAATATTGACTGTGAAATAATGTCCATATTTTTCTCAGGTGATGAAAACAATCCATACAGTCTTTAATCAAAGATAAAATTTGGTTGCAATGAGTAAGATATAATTCATTAAATCTTTACTGATGCTCAATACTGACAGACTTTTTTCTGGCAATTTTACTTCCCTGTTGTGAATTGCAGATTCTATAGAAATAGACTGTTCTAGTCGCCTCAAGAGACATGATTTATAAATGATCAGAGGTTGACATATACATTTGGGTATTCTACTATTTGTTGCAATTTTTCATACTTTTCAACCATGAGGAATTAACACCAACTGTAGTATTAATACACAGTTTATAGTGCTCTTCTGCCAGAGCATACCAAACTCTCGCTTGTATTTTTTATTATACTTTTCTTTTGTTCTATTTTAATTCTGTAAGTTTATTAGGAATGGTTCTTCTTCTTTACACCTATTTCTGCCTCTGGAGTATAGTAAACAATCCTTGCTTCCATAAAGACTGGATTACTAATATGCAGTCTTTGATAAGGCTCTGATGAGATTTCCTTGAATTACGTGTGCCTAAAAACTTCCTTAGGAGAACTAGAACCCTCATGATGAATATTTTTTAATAATGGCATCAAAAACCCAGATCTGCCTGATCTTGTGATTTTCCCACATGCTTCTAAACATTTTAATATCAACTTCAATCGAAGCTGATCTGTTCTTCACCGTAGAAAATCCTTCCTAGAAATAGATGGTATCTGTAACAGAAGAATATGAAATGCAATGCAATTATCACACAATAGGCTTCGCCAATGAATAAATTAAACATCATTTCTTCAACTACTTCTTGGTAATGTCTGAACTACTCTTTGGAATTACCTATTGTTGCTGAAATATTGGTAATATTCTTTGTGTTACTGGAGAGACAGTCTCTGCTCTCCTAATTTGGTTCAAGGCAAAACAGTACATGGGAAAACACTGAAATGAAAGCATGGCTTGACTAGTAATATTGGTTTTGATATACATCTTGTGAGCCTTACAAAAAAAAAAGTAAGTCTTCAAGGGGGAGTTTAACTGAAAAAGGACAGCTGTTTGGACAGATGAAGTGTGTTGCAATTAATTTCTCTGAATACACAATTAAAAGAGATACATTATTATAAGACAAAACAGAGGTCTTGGATAAAAATTAGGAAGATGTATTCATGTTGATCTAAAAGCTTCTTTTGTTTGGGTAACAAGGTTCACTGCAGTGGGTAGTTTAATCCAATTGAAATTCACCTGCAATGAATGGTGGCACACAAGACAGGACTTGTGAACCTGTCTGAACTGGATATATACAGTACAACTGCCAGCGTTAGGAACAGATTTAATGATGAACTATCAATCCTGTGTTCCTTAATAGATACTATGGAGAACCAGACACACAGGAGGGATGAGCAATCTGGAAAGTGTTTTTTAGTTGCTACTACATTGCTTTTTTGACTTTTAAGTGGATTTTGGAAGTTTCCCCATTTGTGTCTCTTGCTGGGACCCTTGCACTAGGAGAAAGGAAGCACAGGGATCCCACAGCAGACAACCTCAGTCCCAGAAGTGTGCCATTCAACAGAGATGCAGTGACATGTTTTGGTGTTCCTGCCATCTGATACCAAATTATCCACATATGCTAGAGAACTGGACTACGTTTTGGAGAAGTGTATCACCTCTCTAAAGCAGAGATGAAAGATATGGCAAACACAGTATAAGGACATAACTGTATTTAATTAGGAAAGGGAGACTTTTTGAGGAAAACCTCAACAGGAACTTGGTAAAAACTGAAAATCATAAAGATGGGAACTGAAACTCTACCCCTAACTTTTTGTAGAAAAGCAGGCAGGAATTTTATTTTGGTGACATTTAGGAAAGGGATAAGGAAAGCTATATAAGTGAACAAAATAAAACACTATTTCTGTTAACGTATATACTGCATGGTTCAACAGTATGAGAAAACTGAACGACTGGATGACCTGCATTATGTCCCAAACCACTTTGATGCTCACAGCCCCCTTCTTCCATCATGTATTGTCATAATAGAATGTATAAGGCAGAATCCCACAGAGAGCTTTCACTGGGTTTAACAGCATCAATAAAAACCTTCAATGCCCAAGTATGAACTGTAATGGCTGAGAAGCTTGCTCAAAATTAACATCTACCTTTCCTTACAGCATAGTAACCTTCGGCAAGGAGGCCTGTTCAGCAGCTGATAACAAAGCTGCAAAGTCAGACTGCAAACATTTTGAGGTATAAACTGCTAAACCAGCCTGCAGCAGAAGAGGGTCCTCACCTGCACCAGACTCCCACAAATTAAGGAGGTATACTGATAGAATGCAGCACTTACTTTTAAGTTTCTTTTACAATCAAGACTTACATTTGGAAGTTATGGACAGACCAGATAAAATACACACTTGAGAGAGAGACTTCAGCATAATTTTGATTGCACCGGCAGTATTTTCACACAAAACCACTCAAGAACTACAAGTAAAGTCTTCCACTGACTTTAAAATATTATTTAGATATTTAAATATTTTATATTAATATAAATATAAAATAATAATATGAAAATATTACAACACTGTTAAAATGAAACAGTTGTTTTTAGTGCTTTGGTTCTATATAGAGATTCCTAGATGACAGAGATACTCAAAACATGGAGACTGAGGCACTTTTAACTGGAATTTCAGAACTGCCAACAAGAAACAGTTATTCTGTAGGATAAACCTTCTCCTTGTCTCAAGTTGTTTACTGATTGTAAATTCTTCTTTTGGGAAGTATTACCCTGTAAAATGTGACATTCAATCACATAAAGACACAGAAGAGAGCAGGTTTGATTTGTCAATGCAAGTGCTGGTATTTCAGCTGCCTGTGTAGTGACACTGAAGTCCTGGTTTGTTGGGGTTTTTTTGGATGCATTTTAAAACTGTCAATAGATGAGATCAGACAAACATCTTCATTCTTCTATAAAATACCAGATTATGGCACAGAGTTTTTTCCTAGGGTTTTGGAATCATGTGTTATCAGAATCTCAATTTCCATTTAAAACATATTACATTTCTAGTTCCTGTAACAGTTTGGATAACATTAAAAGTGTGATCTGAAAGTTACCATGAACATAAGGATCAGAAATGCTAGAACCTGGCTGTGAGAAGCATGAATTCTTATCAGTGAGCTTGTATATTCAAATACACTTTTCTAGATCCCTTGCCTTCATCATATTGGATGAAAACTAAAAACATTAATGACGTTTACAAGCCCTGATCCCATAAGATGCTCATTTATCTTGATGTACCTGAGGCTTCAGGCAATTTGAATACAGACTTAACAAAATAATGCTTATCTCCTGTATGTCAAGTCCTCCAGATTGACCTCTGTATTCATAAAATTAGTCTGTAAATCTGACTACGAATTCAGCAAGGACTGAAAAGAGTCGAATCAGCTGTATCACTGACAGAAGGAGGAAGCAAAAGAAAAATCCTTTATGGCCTAATCCTTTTTTCTTTGATATCAGTAACGTGGACAGTGGATGAGGTCACCAAATAATAACTGATCATGAATAAACCTAAACAGCTACACTTAGAAGAAGCCTACAAAAATTAATGCATGCTGACCAGGAAGAAATGTTAAAGCCTCATCTACAGATTTCCAATGAAAAAAGAAAAAAAAAAAAAAAAAAAAAAA
>NDXB01012600.1:288772-316365 GCA_002631895.1 Agapornis roseicollis | reverse complement strand
AAAAAAAAAAAACAATAAAAAAATTAAAAAAAAAAAAAAAAAAAAAAAAAAAAAAGAAAAAGAAGAAATAAAAAGATTCCTTCTCAAAAAATTCTAAGGACATGCAGTATTCCACAACAGGCCATAGAGGGTCTCTAACTCCCATGAAACATTCAAAACAAGTATTTTGTTCTTCCTTACACCTACATATCTTTTCTCAAGACATTTGAAGTAACAGAATAGGTTGATAGAAATTAAATCAGTTTTAACTTCTGAGCAAAGTTTTATCAATTGCATTTCAGTGTTGATTTTCAGCTTAAGTAGGTGGCTCAAACACTGTTAGCAAGGGTAGTTTCTGCTGGTTTGTGTTTTTCTTTCAACATAGTATAACTCTCTGAACTTACAAAGAAAACATGTCCTTTTATATCCTTTTAAAGCTAGTACAATTAATGTATTATTAGCACGATCTAGAACAGAAAAAGTAGGATCCTAATCCAAGATAGCTAAGAGTCAAATAACATAGTGGAGGATGAAGCCTGCCTGAATACATTTCCACAAATTAAGTCTTCATGACATTGTTTTCCTTCTCCAGAGTCTAAGGAGAAAGCAGTCAATCTAGTGAAATGGTATAAGTGACTCAGCCAAAGCTGACAGCTACAAGGAAAAGCCATTTCTGATTTTTTTAATGATTTGAAACTACTGCTTTTTAATCACACTGAACAGAAGAACACAAGAGGTGCTCAATCAACAAGCCAGGCCTACTATATTTTATAGTTCATTGCACATAGTTGTTTCTTCCTTAGGAAGGGCTCACAAAAAAAACCAAACCAAGAAACTTGCAGCAAAATTTCATTGAATATACTGTATTTAATTTATTGAGTTACCCAAGTTGTATCAAAAATAGGCAACAGAAGTAGTATGTTTGACAGCATTGTTAACCTAAATATTTCTGTACTACCAAACTGTATGGGATAGATCGATTTAATGTGCTTTCAATTGACTTTATAGGAAGCCATCCTGCAGCAGCCTTTACATTTACTGAAGTAAAGAAGCTGAAACTGGAAGAGACCTATTCAATTTCTTAATTATGCTTCCTTTGAGTATAAAATACATAAGCTTTTATAGCAAACAAAAAGAGCAATCAAAAAACAGCAAGTTATCTAGACTCAAAGCACAACATTAACAAAGCTAAATACAAATGAAAAATTGTCATCCAGTCTGTTCTAGATACTCTTCTCTAAAAATCACATATGGTATAAATTACATTGCGCATAAACAGGAAACACAAACCAAGTAATAAACCACTACAGTAGATATGGGAAAAACCTTGTAGAGAAGAAACTCGCACACAAAACTCAAGTAATAAAGCAATCTCTGAAGAGACTTCCATGTAAAGACTACTGCAGCTATTCTTGTCATCTCCCCCCAAACTCTTAAGCCCCAGAGAGAAAGGCAGCAGAACAAACTAGTACCATTCACCAGCATCAGAAACCTAATTCTCCCAAGTAAGTAAGTACACAGTCCAGTTATATTGTGACTATTTATATAATGACAATATTTCTTGTAATACAAATCTAATAACACAGGTAAGGATGCACAAAATAGCTCAGCTAATTCTATTCCTACACTCCCAAAACAATTCTAAAAAAAAAAAAAATAGGGAACATTAACCCTCAAAAATTCTTAATTTCCAGATTTAAAAGTAAGTCCATGTATAGTTTGAACTAAAAACCAAACAAACAAAAAACCCAACAACAAAAAACCCCCCCAAAAAAACCCCCAAAAAAACCCCAAAAAACCAAACAAGCAAAAAAAACCCCTCAAACTTACTTTGAAAAAAAATATTAACTTGTAATGGTGCAACACTAAAGTTTTGGTGTGTTGGTTTGTTTTCTCTTTTTCTTTAAAATGTGTCAGTAGTTTGGGTTTGTTTGCTTGCTTGTTTGTTTTTTAGTTTATCTAAAGCGTTATATCTTTTATGTCTTTCTCTGACCACTGCTTTATTTATTAGTTAGGCCACAGACACAATTAATAATGTGTGTTGTCTACTTCTGACTAGCACAAAAATAGTGGGGAAAAATAGTACAGGCAGTCTCATGGACAGGAGTGAATAACTTCATAAGCACTATCAAGTTCGCAGACATGGCTGCCAAGTTAACAAGAATAATTAGATCTCATGCTTCATAGTCTGAGCTGATCTACAGAAGGATCAGAAAAGATTCCTCTGTATGACAACCTTACCCAGATACATCAAAAAGTTCTTGTTTTCTTCCTTCAAAACAGACTCCTATTAAATCACCCATAGCACAAAAGTAAATCAAGTTGTAGTCTTGGGTGTAGCAGTTTCTGTGCACTTCTGCTCTGCTTGCATCATCATTAAGAAGCAAAAAAATTTACAAAGAAAAATATTTTTCCTCTAATTTTAAATATTTAGAGATCACACCAACTACTGTTTCCCTCCACCATAGTTACTCTCTGTGCCCTTCTGGACCTTGCTAATGACCTGCTGGGGACCAACCACAATCATGCCTATGCTCCCATCTCATTTCAGCCCCACGTTCAGACAGGTTTCAGTGCTGATTGCCTAAATATTATTTACATAGACTATATCTACACACAGGATGGCTTTTAAAAGCAAATGCTCCTCTGAGCAAAGAAATCAACAAAACTCCTGGGTGTTTCAACAGAAACCTGTGTATGGGTTTAAGCCTGTCACCTGCAAGTGATTACTCAGGTGAGCAACACATGGACTCAAAGGTTACAGGAGCAGTATGAGATTCCTGAATAATAAATCAAAGCTACCTTCTTGAGACAAAGCAGTAGTGTTATTAAAGAAGTTAACTATTCTATGGTAAGCCACACATTTTCATATGTACATTGTAGAGACATTAGGCTCAGACAGCACACAGTTGCTGTTATTCTGTTAACATGCAACTCTGCTGAGCCATTGGCTCAAGTTCTTTATCATTCAGAATTTGTCAATAGGGTTGTTTTAGGAAAATAAGAACAAATTAACTAGTATAATGACTGCATGCTTATTTATTGTGTTATTCTATAGGAAAACTGCACAATAGCCTACAACTGTAAATAACCAAAATTAAATATCCATTTGTTTTGAAAATTGAAAACCAATCAGAACACCAAAATCATTTACCAAACAAGACTACAGCTTTATTGAGGCTTGTGCTTGTAACAAGATTTCAGCTAAAACTTTAAGGGGCTAATCCTGCAGCTCTTTCTCATAGTCACCAACCTGCTCTATACAAACATATCTCTTTCTCACAAGGAAATTACAGGCCACAGTGGCACCAGTTTCACACCTGTTCCACAAGGAAGTTTTACAAGTATCTGAGGGAAAAAAAATTAAAATGTCTGTTTTCTCCAGAGAGACTGACTAACTGAGGAATAAACCAGTTAGAAGTCTGCCAGCTTAACAAAAAGATGGCCTTACAGAGGGCAGGAAAACTACCCCAGCTCCCCAAAGGACCTTTCAAACTCAAGCTCTCCACAACCAAGGACCTGCTGCATGTGAGAGAGCAAAAAAAAAACCTTACCAAAACAAAATGAGCCCCCCTAAACACAGAATTACTAACCCACTAATGTTCTGAGGTCCTCCATGCTTGTATTTGCCTAGGAGCCCCTACCTGCACAACCCCTCATACCAGCACTGAAACAAGACAACACTCTGCCCTACAGCACTGATTGTAAGTGTGCGAGCCCCACAAAATGGTGGATAATTATCCAGCAGCTGCATTGGGAAGCAGGGAACTCATTACACATGAGTATGGGCAGACCCTTTCCCTCAGTCTTAGTGCAGGGACTTGTGCTTGCCCAGCCACTGCCAGCCCACCTGCTGCTTATTTCCTATGAAGGGGCAGCAAGCAGGTGAGGTGTAAGTAATGGTTGGGCAACCTTGAAGGACAGGCTACTGACTGGTGAGGTGACCTCGGCTGCCCCACACAAGCATGGAGAGGAAGCTGTGTTCCCTCATGATACCTGAGGGCTGTCATCAATGGAGTACACTGAGCTGTGCAGACCTGCCTATCCTGGTGATCCACCTGAGCAGTAGCATGGAGATGTGAAACTGGGCCCTGAGGTGGCTTTGGGTGTGTGTCCTTCTACACAAGGAGCTCCTGCTCCTGGCAAACATCTCCAAGGTGAGAGCTGTGGTGCTGTGACCCAGGAAGGCCTCATGACATGTTACAAGCTCATCACAAACTGTTCCTTGAGAAGACTTGAGGAGTGAGGGAGGTGACAGGAGGCGAGGACGCCTCCTCAGTTGCTGCCTCAAGGGCTCTCTACTGTGGAGGGGCAGGAAGGTGCTGCAGAGAGATCTCTCCCTCCCAGGCCAATGCTGCTGTGACACACAGGACATGTTTGTCTCTGCTGGCTCTGGGACAATCACAACAGCCCTTCACCAATTTACTGACTTGTACAGTTTCAAGCTTTCCTAAATTTTGCCTGGTGGGCTGGAGTATCCTTTTGTGGAAAGCATATCAGAGCAGTATAGCTTTTTAGAGTTGCAATTATCTCCTGCCTTTCCCATGGTACTTTTCTAGTGAAGTTTAGTGCTCATCAAAAATTAACTCTTTTTTTCTGTATTATATGCAATTTTTAAAAAGTGTTATTTATTCTGCTTACCAGTTTTCATGCTCTCTGAAGAGCAGCCTCTGTCCTTGTTAAAGAGTCAGCACTGAAATGAATACTGCCATTGTTGGTGCCTGCTGCTCAAGTGCTGCTGAATAAAAACAGTGCCTAACTGCTTCTCATTTGCAGAACTGAGCTTCCCACCACGCAGGGTTTTAATGCTTTAACTGCTCTTTAAGACTGAAAGAGATGCACTGTTAATATTGATGGTAACAAACAGCTACCCTGTGTAACCAAATGTGGCTCCCACCTGCTCCTGACCTTCTACACCAGCAGCCAGTCCCACAGGCTGAAAGGTTTGCACCTGTGAGCAGTGATGTTGCAATACTGTCCTGACACAGCAGGAGACCGTGAATGCTCAGAGCTCACCCAGCCATCCTGAAGAAGATGACACTGATGCCTGTACCTAAGGTGATAAAGGATGTTTAAAATGTACTGTAAAAGACTGTGTGCATTAGCTGTATTCTGCTTGGCCTAAGCTTGAAAGAAGTCACAGGAGAGTCCAGAGCAGAGCTTGGTGTCTCTCTTGATGTACTTGATTTTAACTCCAGTACCATGGTTACATTTTGGTTTTAAAGACTTGAGCTATACAGAAAAATAATTTCTGACCATCTTTTATAGCACTTTCTCCAACTTACAAAACCCAGTGTCTTAGCTTTACTCCATTTAATATTTCTCCTCTCTTTGCTACCCACTTTAATAAAACATCCATCTGTAAGCCATTGTTTTCTTCTGTCTTTAAAAGCTACTTTTTAAATTCTTAATTTCACGTAAGATGTACAGAAACTTTATTCAGCTGACACTGGCAAAAGGCAGAACGTATTTTTCACCACTTTCCTATGTATGCTTACTATTCTAAAGAGTCATAGGCTTTTTTCACTAGTTAGAAGGGCTTGGGATGCTATTAAATTATCTCCCATTTTTGCACAGCTAAAGGTATAATGATAACTAAAAATTACTTGTGATTTAATGATTTTATTTAAATACTGCTCTAGAAGGTAGAACAAAATTAAAATGATCAGTAGTTTCAGCTAAACATCATAGAAGAAATGTGAGAAGGGATGACATAAAAAACCCCTGTAGCTTTAACTAGTAAAAACCTTACATTTTTAAACAACTCAGAAGAATTGTAGGTAAGGTTTAATGGCCTCTCTTCCTGTGTACTTATAATATGCTTAATAGTCTCCATACATGACTTCAAAAGCTACATTTATGCTCTAATAACAGGAGTCTCAATGGACATTTAGGACCCAGATTTTCTTGCCAGTATAATTGGCTTCTTCCAACATGTGTGCTCAAGCAACAGTGCATTATTCACATAAGAATAAAGAGTCAGAAATGCTTCCCAAAATTAACATAGGGGAAGACCCAAGGTCTTATTTTCAAACTTAAACTGACTAGGAGTTCAACTTGCAAGTCATCTGGATTACTTGCAGGAGAAAGAGTTTAAGACTGGCTCCAAAATGCAAAGAATGTATCTAATTCCTTTTCTGTTCTCAAATCCTCTGTAGTGCTAACTCTTACAGATTAGATCATATATTTTGCAAAGTGTTATAATTATAAACTCGCTTTTATCACTTGATTTTGCAATGTAATAAGTAAAGCTCTTTTGATGCCATGAATGAAATTGTGCAACTTCTGAATCAGTCATTATCAAATGAAACCTTTCTATTAATTATCTGTCAAATTCTCTGATGCTGTGAAACTCCAAAGAGTTTGTTCAGTCACTGCTGAACTTCCTAAATCGAAGTGCCATGAGATATTATATAGTTTTTGTTTAGTATTAAAAGAATTTATTATTATACAGGCCTCAATACATAATGCTAGTTCCAAACCTTGTATCTAAGTATGCTTATTGAACTAAGGAAAATTGTTTCCATAAGCAGGTTTTGAAAGTCTGACTCAACAACAGTAATGATCACCTGGATCATGGAAAAGCCCTAGCCTATTGTTTGATTTCATTTTTTAGTACTTTTTCTCTTTAGAAAAATTAATGTATAATTGAAAATTTAACACAATCTCTGAAAATTACACTGCCAGCCAATTACAAAGATTTCCTATACCAGTCTGTGTATGGGCACAGGGGACTGCTTGTGTGAAGCACATCACAAGAGTGGCAAGATTTATATGTAATGTGGATTGCACTGAAGTCCCATTAATGTCAGTAGTAGCTAATGATAGAAGAAGGCAACCCAATTTCTACTCAATGGTGGAATTCCAACTAGTATTAGAGCAGGCTCTGAGAAAATAAAGATGGCTGGATGACAATAAAACAAATTTCCAACACTGTAAACTAGCCAAGTGGTTATACAGTAGTATCTTTACCTTTTTAAACAAGTTTGTTATTTAAAGGAAACAAAAAAAAAAAAGAAGAAAGCAACAAATATAGTAAAAGTTTAATCTAGAGGTGTTCTTCTGTCCTATCATAAGGTCTTTTCTTACCAAATGGGCAGTATCAATGTAGGCACTCTCTTCAGTGGACAAAATGGTGCTGTGCTGTCACCCCTTTATCTTCAACTCTAACTATCAGCCTGACAAAGTTTCCTGGTGGCACTTCTTTTACCTGACAGTTATTTAAACACTCCCAGCACCAGTGGCAATGCTGGCAAAAAAAAAAAATATCATATAATCATATTTATTAATTTTTAAAGTGCTGTATTGTGAGCACTACAATGATCTGAGATGGAACAGCTGTCGCTTCTTTACACGCATGTACCTGGGCTTCCATAGGGCTCTCTATACTATTAAATTATAAAGGCCTCCTTTAATGATGTGCAATGGATATATATTTGTCAGATAAAAGAAGATAAACTAATTCAGAAACATAATGGAATGTAGATCCCCCATTTTATTATTAAGCAAAACTTTCACTAAGGTTGCAAGGTTTGTTTTGCACAAGAGTTGCACAACCAGAAGTAGCTCCACTGAAAGCAGGGAAGTTGCAATTGATAAAATTACAGGATGAACTTGGCTTAGAACTTTCCCTTCTACTGCAGCTAATGTACTTGTGGCTTAAACAGACAATGAATTGTATTATTTATAATATTTTAATCAATTTTGGATAGGAGCCAAACAAAAGCATAATATATATAGTACCAGGAATGGCAACTGGATGGATTTTCACTTTTCTCTGCGAATGAAACAGACAAGAAACTGTTTAAAGTAGTGGGGCTTTTTCATAGGGGAAGGGAAAGCGAAATAAACAAACACTGAAGAAAAAATAATGCAGTCCCCTGGGCTACAAAGCACCCTTTCTATTGGCATTCTCAAAAAAAGTTGGCTGGAGCTATCCAGAGCTAAAAGGAGAGATCAAGCCCTTTCACAGCCAAACTCAGATATCCTTTCTATCTGTTTAGCCACTTGAGACTACTGAAAGCATGTACTTAACCCCCAACAGAAAATATTTGGGGAGTACAGTTTGAGAAGTAATAATCATTAAAAAAAAAAAATAATCAGATGGTGTATACTGGTGAAAAGGAAAAAGGAAGAAAACAAGCTCAGATTTTTTTCAAAGGCGATCCAACACTCAGTCATTTTAGTCTGAGTATTGCAGCTTTTTAACCAAGCTCTGTTCATTCCCTTTGAACTTTGTAGGTTGGGAACCTCTGTCTGTCTGGATCTGTGAGGTGCCTGGTATTTTTCACTGCTTGACGAATGAATAAATATTCGGCCCAAAATACATTTACCTTAGCTCTTCCGCATTTCAAACAAAAATAATCCAATTTTATTTTTAAAGTTTCTTCCTTGTATGGTTTGCTATAAAGCATCAACAGGGGATTTTAATGTTTATTATTTCTGTTATTATTGCAGAGTAAAATTAGACACTGGACAATGATTATCACTAAAATCCTTAAAAACATGCACCTCCCACCTTTCTGAAGCTTTCCAAGATCCTAGTTGAGTTTCTCAATCTGTCTTTCTGTGGTTCTTAATTTTCTCAGGAGCCTCAAACTTCTGATAGTGTCTCACACTAATACACACTAGAAATAGCCCCCAGGACTGAGAGGTACGTTTCAAGCTAGTAAACTGAATGCAACAGTTTGCATTCACACATGCAGATGAAGAGACATCGGTCCCTGCTGAACTCAATGGGAATTTTTGCCTTGAAGCCAGGACTACATTTTCACAATTCACACTGAAGCCTTTATAAAAGTAAAAGGTGGCGAAAACCCTTGTAGGAGAACAAGACTGGTTATCAGTCCTAGGAACAGGTTTGAAAATACATGCCGTGTGGGCTCAGCGGGCATAGGCAAAGTTGAAAATCCATGCTCCTTTGAAAGCAGTAAATTACTTCAGCAGAGGGTAGACAGGAAACATTACCGAGACACTGGGACTGTCACGGGCATTTTTTTTTAAACTTCTCTTCAACCGATTCCAAAACACGTTCTGGAAACGCATGAAGGGAGGTAACACTCCTGCGACATGGGAAATAACACTCCTGCGACATGGGAAGTAACACTCCTGGACCAATCTGATGGCCACTCTGGCCCCGCCGGCCACCGGGAGAGGCTTTCCGCTTTCCCCCAGCCTTCATGGGAGTCCCCTCCCGCCCCGTCAACACTTGACCCAAGCGTACCCGCGGCCGCTACGCGCAACCCCCAGCACCCCGACGGTGCCAGCGCTGCCGCCTCGGCAGGGACAGACCGGGCGGTGGGGAGGGTGGCCCCAGGAGGGAGGAAGGGCCGGGCGGCGGCGGGGCTTCCCGGCAGGCGCATCCGCCGCCGAGGTCCGGGGGGAGCTGGGGGCGGCGGAGCCCTGGGAACCTGCCCGGCTCCTACCTGGTAGGCGTCGGGGATGTTGACGGTCTCTCCGTGCTCCGCCACGTAGCCGATGATGCCCTTACCCCAAGGCACCTGCACCTCATTGCTGTTCTCGGTGGAGCCGCAGGGCAGCAGCGGGGTGCCGGCGTGCACGTCGAAGAACTTGGAGACTAGACTCTTCTTGCCGGCGGCGGCACCCTCCACGAGGAAGAGGGAGCCTCGGTCAGCGTCCACCATGAGGCAGACGAAGATGAGGATCTTGTAGCTGAGGCTGGTGAGGTCCAGGTCGTTGGAGATGTCCTTGACCAGCTCAAGGAAGAACTGGCGCTCATTATGCTCCTTGAGGTAGCGCTTGTAGTCCAGGGCAGTGGGGGGGTACTGGGGCAGGCTGATGCGGGACTCTAGCAGGGCGCTGAGGATGTGCGCGGTGGTGGGGGGCAAGGAACTGGCCTTCCGCAGCAGCGCCCGCCGCCGTACACTGCTCAGCGGATCCTGCGCCCGGGCGTGCACGTGTTCGTCGTAGGTGAGGTTGACATGGATGGCCTTGGAGCGGGCGAAGCTCTTCCGCAGCTCCTTCTGAGAGGCTCGGCGCTGCAGGACACTGGGGCCGCCCGCACTGCCCCAGCCGCCGCCGGGGCCGCAGCTGCTTCGGCGCTCCTCCGACGGACCTGCGGCGGGGACCGAGGGCGCTTTAGGGAGCGAGTTCTTCCTTTTCAGCCACTTCTCCACCAGCTCCGGGTGCCTCTCTAGGAAACTTTCCACCGCCGCCACGTCGAGGCCGGTGTCGGCGGCTGCCGCCATGGTGCCGCGGTGGGGGTGGCTCAGGCCGCAGGAGCCCCCGCGGAGGCCATGCCCCGCCGCTTCCACGTGCTGCCGCCGCCCGACGGCCGTCCCGGGGCACGGGGGGTGCCGGTAGCCCCAGTGAAGAGCTGCTGCTGCCCCTTGCCCGGGCCCGTCCTTGGGAGCGCGCCTTCTTCTCGCCCTCTGCTTCCCCCCGCGACCTCCTTTTCCTGCCCACACTCTTTATTATTATTAGCAGTAGTATTAGTATTATTCTAGGTATTTCCCTGGTCCTTGACTCTCGGCCCTTCTCTGGTCTTGGCCCCGGCGCCCAGGTTTGGGCCGGCTCCCCCGGTGAGCCGGGCAGGCGCTGCCGCCGAGCCTCTGGAGATGCTCCGGGAGCGCTCGGGCAAACCCCTTCTGCCAGGCGCTGCCAGTGCTGGCGGCGGCTGCTGAGTAACCCAGCCGGCGGACCGCTGATGAGGGAGGGGCGGGCGGGGAGAGGACGCGGGAGCCGAGCGGGGGGGCAGGCGGGGAGGAGGGCGGGCTGGAGAGCCCCGCTGCGGGGGGGGTACCGCAGCAAGCCTGGCGGCAGCAGCCTCACCAAGCTCCCCTGGGAAAGCTGGGGAAGAAGGGTATAAGCGCGCAGGGTCCCCGGCCGGAGGACCCCGAGTAGGGTGTGCTGCGCTAAGGAGCTCCGCAGCAGTGGGTGCCTCATTCAGGAGCATCGGTGGGCGTGTGCGGGGGGAGAGGGAGGGTCCTTTTGTCTGTCATGCGTGTGCAAAGGAAGGGGCAAGCCCGGTCTGCGAGCGAGGCGGGGGGAGGTAAGGCGAGCGCTCCCGTTAAAGAGGTTTGATTTATAGCATTATTTGCGCCGCTTCAGTACTTGAGCAGACAGGCAGAAACGCGGAGTCCCTCCAGAAAGACCAAGCGAATTCCGTTTGTTGAATCCCCGCGCTGAGACGTCCGCATCTCTCCCGCGCGGGGATCGGCTCTGCCTGGCGTTCCGCGCTGGGCGCCCGCCGTGCAGCGGGGCAGGGAGCGGGCTTTGCCCGCGGGGCCGCCCAGAGCCTTGTGCCCACGAACCGCTTCCCCTGGGGCGCTCGGCGGGAGCGGGCTTGCCGAGGCGCTCCTGGGTGCCCGCTCCTGCAGCACCGGCTGCCAGGGGGAAGCCGGCTGTATCCACCGGGGAGATGACGGACCGGGATTATTTTTATGCGCACGTGGAGCACGTTTCATTGCAAAATCGATGCTTACGCGTAAACTACTGAAAAACCCGGAGTCATGGATCTTAACACGTGAAAAATGTCTTTCATGCGCTCACCAAAGACTGAATGAAGGCAGCTTCAGAAATTCATGAATGGGAGTTTGGGTGGCTGGGAAAACACACGGGCAAACCTTCAATAAAACGAGATTCCTACCTGCCTGGGACCCTGCTCCTGCAGCAGCCCATCCCGGCTCGGGGATGCGGGCAGTGCTGGCAAGGAAGGGGAACGATTTCGGGACAGATGTGGATAGTGCAGGCTGTTTCTTGGGGAGGGAGGGCTGCGTGTGTGCCCGAGGAGCTGCCGTGTCTCCCGCAGCAGTCGGAGGTTGCGAAAGGCTCCCTGAAGGTGCTGTGGCTCACAGAGACTGCTTGAAAAGCGACAGACAAAGGATTTCGTCCCCCGCTCTCGGTGCCTGCGATGTTGCAGGCGGAGCAGCAGCTCCCTCACTGCCGCCGGCCCCCGGCCGCCGTGGTGCCAGGGCTCCGTGCCTACCCCTCGGTCAGCGGCACGGCTTCTTTCTGCTCTCCTGGCTCTGTCCGCGGGGCCGGGGACTGCCGTGACGCGGGGAAGGGGTTGCTCCCTGCCGCCGCAGCGTGCCTCAGCCGCAGCTCAGTTGCCGGGGGGCGCCGGGCTGCCGCACCCGCGGCGAGCGGACTGGGCGAGGGGCGGGAAGCGGGGACGTCCGAAAACACGCTCAGGGGTTCGCCTCGGAGCTGCTCCACCTCTAAAGAAGCCGAGCTCGTTCATACAGGTAGCGTGGACATCAGATAGCGGGCGCGTCTCGGTGAGCGCAAGGGCGACTGAAACATTCAATCTTTTACGCATTTCTGTCGGCTCGCTGCTGACACGCTGCCGGGGCTGTGAAGTGAAGGGACTTCACACGCGGCAGCAGGCACAGCGCCACGTCGGCGGCGGAGGCCCCGCTGTTGGCGCACATCTGTACACTGCTGCTTGTGCTGCCACTGAAGTGGCTCCAGCTGCTGGCACTGCGTCAGCGTCAGCCTTGAAGGGCGGCCGCTTGCCCGAAGCTGCTAATCGCTGGCCTTTCCAGCAGCTTTTGTGGTTTTGCAACGCCGGCACAAACACTTCACTTGCACAAAGATACCGAGTAAGCTGCTGAAGGCCTGGCAGGCACTTAGCCTGAGCTCTCCAGCAAGGACCTTGGACATCTGCATGCAAGTAAACGAACTGTATGTAAATATTTTGTACCATCTCACTATGGTAAGGTTTGGTCTGGGCACTCACACCAATATTTACTACATAATGGTTACTGTGTAGCAGTTCTGTATGTAAATGCTTAAAGCAATTTAGTGTTTCCAGATACAATGTGACAAATTATCACATTTGATGATTTGTCTTTTCTGTAACACTGCACAGGCTTTCTAAAACCTGATTCACGAGCCTGGCCAGATGCATCACTGAATGTTAGGAGAAAACTTGGGTCTGTCTGTGCTTTGCACATACCAGACTGTACCTCTGCAGAGTGAGTAAACCAAGCACACAGTATACTGGGCTGCAGCTTCATGTGTGCGCCTGAGACAGATTAGTTGAGGTGTTTCACGGGAGGGCCAAGGAGGTAAATGGATTTTGTCAGTGTCACAGGATTGTGCTGCCTTCGTAACTCTACAGCTATGCTGCAGTGAGGTACAGACAGCTTTTATCTGCTGCATCTGATGTATGATGCACCCTTTATCGGTGTGGATGCACAAAGACACCTCAGACAGAATGGCAGGCTTTAGCCAGTCCCACCTGGTCTCCTCAGGTACAAGCATACAAAGGTGACCTAAAATAATCAAGAGAAGAAATTACAGTTTATTTCTCAGCAGACCTTGTTTCTATATTCAGAAAGGCAGTGGCAAATGAGCTCTTCAAACTCTTCAAAATGCAATTGAGAAAAGCACTCCAGGAAATTTTTGTCATTGAGGCAAATGCTTTAATTGTCTAAACAGTCAGCAGAACAGGTCCCAACTGTCAAACTGAAAGAGGGAACTATCTTACAGCTACAGCACAAAAGAAAAAGAAAGCAGGTTCTGTCACAGAGCTTGTCACCCCACTCTTGCTTATTCCCTTACTTAAAAACAGCAGTTCAGCCCCATGAAGCATGGCAAGACAACTGGTTACAGCTTCTGTTGGGTAAGCATTGGAACAATACTGATAATGTGAGCACCTGGGAATAGACACTGTAGTAAATTAGTTTGTATTAATGCTCCCTTCTGCAAAGACATAAGGAAACCTTCATTGAGTGAAGTGTGTTTTAATATATTACATTTGTGTAAGCTGAGAATTAAATTGTAAATCTCAATTCAGTGGTAGAGATTCATGAGGAGGTTTTAGGAGGACTTTAATCACCTTCATCAGTCCTCTGCTGCTGGTGAAAATATCTCCTACTATCATTTGCTTGACCTAGTTATCCCTCATTCATTCTACATGTTAGAAGAGGTTAAGGATACCTTAGTATATTAGCATCAAATGGAGACAAAAAAACACAACTCTGAAAAAGATTAGTAGATATTTTTTTTAATACACAAAGGAACAGTAACAGAAGAACAGACTAACCCCCACTAAACAGAGTAGGGCAGTGTTTTTAAACCAAAGACATCATGGGTGTTCAGGTATCTTCTCAAGATTCTTTCAGGTCAACATCAATACTGAAAGGTTACTTGTTCTCTGAAAATATCCGATATTCTTGGTATTCTACCTCCTCCGTTCTTATGTTGTGTTCTTTAAATATAAGGTTATGTTTTGTTACCTACTGCGCATGGTACTTTCCTTCATTGGTGATAATGCTGAGGATTGTTTTTCCAGAAGAAAAACTCCATTTAGGTGTCAGTCCTAGTGCTTACAGGCACTTTCTTATTTACATAGCCACAATTAAATAATAGTTTTGGTGAGTGTTCAAATAATTAGCTTCAGATTGGGCTCTCAGTTCTCCTTATAGAAAGGAACAGTATTTCTATAGCACACTCCACAAAGGTCTATGAAATACATAACACAATATAAATTCTCACCTTCCAATCCTTTTGATTAGAACACAGCATCTTAAAACACATCCTTGTTTGATTTTGCTAATTCCAGTCCCTAATGAATAATTAGCATAAAAATATTAAAAGTTGGCATAGGAGCTATTCAAAATCTGAAACATTTTTCACTAACATTACAACTGCTGCAGCAATGTTTCATGAAGTTGCTTTTTTCAAGTATGCAACAAGATCAGCTCTTCCATTTTTCTTTTTAATTGCAGCAAAAATAATTTTTGTACCAGGAATGTATTTCTTAGGGTTTTCCAAATACTCCATCATTGTACCCTCACTCCAGACAATTCCTGAAAAACAAAAAACATCATCATAAAATACAAGGCTGGCCCAAGAGCATGTGTGTTGTTGATATGAAAATGTCAACCATCTCAAATCAAAGGTGTGATGCTTCTGAACATGATGTGTCTAGAATCCAACAGGAATGTGAACATAAATAATACATAATGTAAAATGCACAAGGCATATGTTGTCTCTGTGTCACTTTAATAAGCCAAATGTAAATCCTTTTTGCATTGTAGAGACTTGCAGTTCTTTGCACTATTTCACATACAACTACTTAATACTTTTAAGCTATGTTATATCTTTGTAATTCCAGAATGCAGAAGATCCAACTTTTAATTTCATACAGTTGTTGAAATTGAGATCTACAGATTAGCATGGAATTCATCAAGGCTGTGCTTCACTGAAGGACATTAGAAGAACGGTTGTCAGAGGCTACATCCTGGAATCTGACATAAGTTGAAATACTATTAGTGTTTCCTTCCAACCCTGATAAAACCTGTCTCTGTCAACATAAGCAGCCTACCATTGTACTCAAGACTATACAAATATCTCTAACTACATGTTCAAGTTTCTCTTCTGTCCTCCAGAGTTGACTCTTCCCATGGTCTAACGTGGATTTAGATGTCACTTAGTTGCCTTTCTTTTAAAAACTTGTACTAACACCTTTATGATTTGTTCACTACATTTTTAATGAGAAAAAATACTTAATATATGCTGGCAATTTTTTGTGTGAAGGAAGTCCTAGTATAAAGTGAATGTCACAAAACATTTCCTAGAAATCACAGAATAACAAAGAAGTCAGCCAGTTCTAAAGTGCCTTAGCAACCAGGAAAAAATGCAAACAAATGGAACCAAAACCAAACAGGACTGTATTTGTAATTAATAGATTGATTCAAGTAATATAATTTATATTCAAATAATATAAAAGAAAAATAATGAAACAGACACAGAATTACTCTCCACTTGTAGACATTCCACTGCATTTCAAGACTGTCTGCATGAAAAACACAAGAAAAGGCACGGCTTACACAGGTGATGGTATTTAGTCAGGTATTTAGTTAGGTGCTCTGAGCAGAAAAACTGCAGCATACCACGGTGCCAGTAGAGGGTAGTAAGCAGCAGACAGAATCTAAAAGTACTCTCAAGAAAATGGAAATTTGCCCATTGATATTACAAAATTCCTGGAAAGCTATACACATTCTGACCTGGTGTGCTGAATAATGGTAGAAGTTCTTTTTAACATAGCGACCTAGGATTTTTGTTTCTGAAATTATAGTTCAGATTCATCTGCAGTAATACAACGTAGGCAGTTGTAATTCCTTGTGAGGCTTTCTATTGTACTTCTAAAGAAGGTTTTTTTCATATATGTCCCCTCCATCACTGCACCTCATCCATGTCACCGATTAGTTTAACCTTTTGTCTTGTTTGCTTCTGAATAAGAAAATCCTTCAGCTTGTCCTGTTTGGCGGCCAAATACTCCCCAAAGGTTTGGCCCCATCTTGTGCTTTCCACCTTTTTCAACTGTGTGGCACTGAGAACATTTCTGCATAAAGATCTTGCCTTTTTCAACACCACCCACTTTGGCCTATACAAAATATCTTAAAAATAAACAAATAAACATTTGAACAGATAAGTTCACTGGTTTTGGTCACATTTATCATCTTCTTCTATGGTTTTATAAACTATTTATGTCTTGCATGACAACAAAAATGTGTCTTGGAGTAATGAAAATTTAACCATGTTGTAATTGTAAAAGCAGGTTTGGTAAGACTGTTAAGCTGCACAATCTCTTAACATGATCTGGTTGTTAACAGTCATGAATTAATTTCTTTTTAAGTTATCCAATTTACCATTAGGAAAAAGCACCATGGAGTTCTTGCTGCACCTCAGAATTTGTTACAGACTTTGTTCTTATCTTTGAAAGTTGAGGTAGGTTTAAGTTCCCAAATTACTCTTCTAGTCGTACTTCTATGATAAATGTAAAGGCCCATGTACTTTTGTCTAGAAGGGTGATCTAAAAGACAGCAGTCTCTCAGGATTTCCCTGTGCTACCTGGAACGCCTCCACAACTCTAGAATTCAACTCCTCCTCCACTGACTGACAGGACACGTTGGTGATTGTCCTGGGTTCAGCACTAGCAGTCAGTTTTTCTCCTTAGTAGCTGGTGCAGCAGTGTGTTTTGACTCAACCTGGGAACAAAACTGGTAACACCGATGTTTTTAGTTGCTGCTAAGTAGTGTTTATGCTGACCAAGGACTTTGCGAGCCTCATACTCTGCCAGGGAGGAGGGGAGGCCGGGAGGAAGCAGGGACAGGACATCTGACCCAAACTGACCAAAGAGGTATTCCATACCACAGCACGTCATGCCCAGGATGTAACTGAGAGTTACCTGGAAGGACACTACACTTCCCGTTGGGCTTGTTGTCAGCGGGTGGTATCGTACCCTCTTCCCTTGTTATTTCCTTATCATTATTATTGGTGGTAGCAGCAGTGATTTGTGTTATACCTTAGTTACCGGACTGTTGTTATCTCAACCCGTGGGAGTTGCATTCCTTCGATTCTCCTCCCCATCCCTCTGGGAGTGGGGAGGAAGGAAGGGGGGAGGAAAGAAAGAGGGGGAGGGAGTAGAAACTGGTTTTAAACCATGACAGTGATAAAGGGGACATCCAGCGGCAACGGCCCCAGCAATGAGGGAAGGTGCCTGCGAGGCTGCCCTTGGGCCCGCGTCCACCAGGGAACGAAGGAGAGCCGAGCACCTTTTGGCTTTCAGAGGGCAGGCAATGCCAGTCTGGGCCACGCCAGGCCAGCCCGCACCCCTGCTGCCCGGAACACTGGCCATGCCTCCTAAGCCTGGCGGGCTACCCAGCAGAGAGCAGGTGTCATCAGAACGATGCCCAATCGCAGAGAGGCCAAATCAGCAGGTTCTCTCCTGATTGGTGCGTTGCAGGCCCAAGGGGTGGGACGAAGCATAGCGCCCTTCTGTGGTACAGCAACGGGAGGTGTGAGGTGTTGCTGTGCCAATGACCCCAGTGGGTGGGGGGAGACCACAGTGTCATGGCGCATCAGGCAGTGCCACCAGTGCTGTGCAGGCCCTCGCCATGCTGAAACGCTCTCTTTTCAATCTGAGAGGGGCTGTGGCCCGTCATGCCTCCATTCTGAAGTGAAAGGGAAAAATGGTGTAAGAAGATGGGGAAAAATGAGTGCAAAGTTTGGTGTTGGAACAGACGTGGCCTTCCTGCCCTAAAATAGGGCTCTGGCTGTGCGGAGTTGTGAGACAAGGCAGTACAAAAGCACAAAATGTTATCAGTTCTAAGTAACCTTAAGTTTGGCTTTGTAATGGAAAATAACTGCGGTGCTTGAAGGTAGTTGACGTAGTTTTAGGTCCTTAGGACCTTAGTACAGAAAGTGTAAGAAAAACGGAATAGAAAAAAAGGACCTGGGGATAGGGAGTATCTGGGACTAGCAGATGTCCAGGATGGAAGTAGTTAGACTAAGTGATTAAGTAGAAGGACGGGATGATTGCTATGTCTGTAACATTAATTAAGTTGGTGCTTCAAAGACTGCCAGAAGTTATGAAGGTTGTTGGAAGAAGTTGAAGAGTGGGGTTGATTGAACAATGGGATTGTAAATGAAGGAATCTCAAGAATGTTAGGCTTTGAGAAAATGGAAGTCACTGAGATAAGCTTTCCCAGAACCACCTGGTGGCTACTGATAAGACAACGATCCTAAAACAAAGCAATGAAGAAATAACCACCAGGGGTCCAAAGGCCCACTACCACATTTTTGTAGGCAAACAGGAGGCATTCTCTAAGAATTATGACGGAATATATGTAATTTAATGAATATGTATGTTTAAGGACAATATAATCACAGTCTGGTTGATGCCTGGCAGAGACATGGTTGGAGGAGCTATCCCCGTGTCTCCCAGCGCCGAAATAAAGAATACCTGCTTGGCAACTTAAAATTTGTTGGTGAGCTCCTGGAGTTTTCTCCGAATCAAAGTAAATAACTCTCTAAGACTGCTACCACATTTTTGTATGCATGTGGTAAACTTTCTGGAAAATTATGTAATCCATACGTAACCACATGAATATGTATGTATGCCCAGTGACTATATAAGGATGGCCTGTATAGCAATACAATGATACACATTAGGAGGAGCTATCCCCTGTGTCTCCCGGCACCATAGTAAACTTGAAAACTTTGTTGGTAAGTTTGTTCCAGGAATTTTTTCCAAATCAGTTGTGACCTTGCTTTGCTTGAAAGGCTTCCCAATGGTGTACAAAGAAAGAGATTTTCTGAAATACTCCTTTACATGGAACCAAACTCAACCACTATATCCAAAGTATGTTCATCTAAAGTATTCATCGGCCTTCTATGCTACACTCCCAAACAGGACATCATTTACCCCCCTCAAAAATGCCACTTCCAAGTGTACTGCAAGGACTGTGCTGTGCTCAAAGTACTGCCTCATCCAGATCATCAGATTGCCAGAGCCCACCTCCATGAAACTTCACTGATAAGAACTTGACAACTACATCTGTGTGAAGTAGAGCAGGGACTTCTGCATATTTAATTTGCTTGTGGAAAATAGTAGCAAGAATGTGCACACCTCAATTCTCTGATTTATTCACTTAACCCCATTCTGTACCTGGAGGTGTTTGCCCGTTATGATCCCAGTAAGAACAGCACTTAGACTCTGTGAAGTATCTACAATGCTATTTATTTACATTATAGGAAGAGAATAGTATAATCTCACACCCTTTTAGATGCTGGAAGGCCCCAGTGGTGTAGCATTGAGGGAGCCTTTGTTTCACACACAGCATGTGGTGCAGACCACTTCCATAGTAGAGCTCCTTTTTGGCCTTTCCTTTGTAGGATTTTCTTAAACAGAAACAACTCCAACATTTCTACAGCCCAGAAAGAAATGATATTCTCATGAGACCTTGCTGTAAGGCTGAGCAGGACGTGTAATGGACAGTACCAAGCTAGGACTGCCTGCAGGCTCCTCTGTAATGATGAGCCAGATGAGTTTCTCTGGAGGCCGAGGGATGCATGCAGCATGGCACAGCCCAGCACTGCCCCAGCCTGTGCCTGCCCAGGGTAATTGCACTGTGGATCACTTGATACACAGTGGCCAGGGTCACTACAACCCTAGGGCACTGGCAGCTCCTGTGTTCAGCTGAGGAATTACTTAGTTTTGAATCTGGCTATCAAAGAAGGGATGAAATTTATAATAATATTTCATTCCTCACATTTATTAGTTGTGGCTTTATTTCCCTACAGATAGCTATTTTATCCTGAGTATTTTTTGGTTCTGTTTCCTATGGAATACATCAAATTCCCTGGGTCTGTGTATCTTTAGATCCTTTCTCAGGTGTCCCCTGAAGTACCTCTGTACCCCAAGGTCCATGTTAAGCCCTGCTGTTGTCCATAGTAGCAAAATGGTTTATTCACAGAGGAACTCTGCTGTTTCAGAGGTTGGTCACCATGTAGTGTAGTCAATTTATGGTTGAAGAAGGCCCTTTAAAAATAAATCATTGCAGCAGAAGTACATTAGGAAAATATTGATACACAGAATACAAAACTGGGAAGAGTGGCCAATAAATAGTCATGCTGCCATCCAGATGGATGCCACAGGCTGGAGAACAGCCTTGACAGGAGCATCAAGAAGGTCAAGAGGAAGTCCAAGAGTCTGCACCTGGGGAGGAACACCATCATGCACCACTATATGCTGGGGGGTGATCAGCTGAAAGCAGCTTTGCAAAAAAGGACTTGGCATTGTGGTAGACACTAAGGTGAATGTGAACCAGCAATGTGCACTTGTGGCAAATAAGGCCACTGGTATCCTGAGTTGTATGAGGAAGTGTCATCAACAGGGCAATGGAGATGACCCTTTCCTTCTCAGAACTGGTGTGGCCACATCTGGAGTACTGTGTCCAGCTGTGGGCTGCCTAGTACAAGAGAGGCATGGATGCATGGACATCCCAGGGAGAGTCCAGTGAAGGGCTGCAAAGGTGACTAAGGGACTGGAATATCATGTGAGGAAAGGTGGAGACAGTGGGAGTGTTTAGCCCAATATATATAAATAGCTAAAGGGAGAGAACAAAGAAGATGGATCCAGACACCTCTCAGAGGTGCCCAGTGACAGGACCAGAGGCAATGGGCACACACTGACACACCGGAAGTTTCATCTGAACATCAGGAAAACCCTTACAGCGTGAGGGTGACTGAGCACTGGCACGGCTGGCCCAAAGACGTTGTGAAGTCTCCCTGCTTGGAGACGTTCAACAGCCGCCTGGGCACGGCTCGGGCCAGCCAGCTGCAGGGGGCCCAGCCCGAGCAGGGGTCTGGCCCCCTGATGTACCCCTGTTCGGTGGCTCTGCGACACCATTCCGCCTGGGCGCTGCCGAGGGAGGGGGAAGGCCGTGAGCGCCTGTCCTCGGCACCAACCCTCGATTTGCTTCTCCTTAGTCCTTCACCAACGCCCGCTGCCGCTCCCGGGAGCAGCTGCCCAGCTGCTCCAGGAAAAGCACACTGGAGCCCCAGGAAGGCGGCTGGAAATCCCCACCCACCGCAGAGCGAGGCCGCAGGCCTAAACTGTGCTTTGGGGCGGCGGCAGAGGCGCGGCTAGAGCCGAGAAGGAGGCGGAGGAAGCGGAAGAAGTCGTTTCCCCGGCGGAAAAGCGTTGCGGCCCTTTTCCGTCGGCCTCTGGGGAAAGCTGGCAGTCCCCAGCAGCCCCGCTATGGAGGAGAGCAGTGGTTGCCGCCTATCCGCCGAGTGCCTGGACGAGCCGCCCAACAGCCGCGTGTTTGTGGTGCTGAGCAAGGACACCGGGGAGGCGCTGGTTCGGGAGCGCTTCGCCCCCTTCGGGGACATCCAGAACATCTGGCTTCTGCGGGACAAGCGCACCAATGAGTCCCGCGGCATCGCCTTCATCAAGTACGCCCGCAGCTCGCAGGCCTGCCGGGCTATGGAGGAGATGCACGGCCGTAGTCTGGCCCCCGACACCAAGCCTATCAAGGTACCGCGCCGCCCGAATCCTGTCGGGGAGCAGGACCGGGGCTGGGCGACCGGGGCCTGGCAGGGCGCCCCCTTCCCAGCATGGCGGCCGCGGAGGGCCGCAGGACTCGGCCGCTCGGCCCAAGCTTGGTGCTGGAATGTAGTGCTGGCCTACATGGGGCAATGGGAAACTCCTCAGCGAGGAGCGGGCTGCGGGGACAGCGGTGATGGATGCGTGGCTGAAACTATTGTCCTTGTTGGGCTTAGGCAGCGAGCCGCCACGGAGCACGTCAGACCCGCTTCTGTGGTCTGCTCTCCGCGCGTAATGCTGGTGCGGTGCCATGGCACTTCTGGGTCAGGTGCGGGGAGGGTTCTGGGCGTGTGGGCTCGGCGGTGCAAGTTCAGGGGCTGCGGTGCGTCTCACCCTTGAATGCCGTTCCCACGTGGGGCGTAGGCTGCCACAGGCCTGGGGAAAACACAGCACCCGGAAACGAAGTGTTTTGTTTGGCTGATGTAGCCTTGAGGAAGTCTCTGAAATAACACCGGTGTATCTGAAGTGTTGCAAGCAAGGTCGATGTGGGTGGATAAATACAGCTGCCTTTACAAGGGTATTTTATGTTGGCCTTGTAGCTTGTGTACAGTTCTTTCAAAGCAGTTACGGGGTGGTTTTTTTTTTTTTTTCTTAATGGAACTCTGCCTCTTTGAGTTGTTTTTGTATTCCCCATGATATGAATAACTTTGAACAGTGAGAGAAGATCCCGCATATTTCATTTGAAAACGCAATCGAGTCAGCAAAATCTTTTCTGGAGAACTTGCTATTAGAAGCCAAAAAAATCAGAGTTGTATGCCTTCCTCCCCTGTGTGACTATTAGAAAAGTAATTTGAGAGCTGCGTGAAACCAGTTGCTGCTTTTGCGTAAGAGGCTTGCTTTAAATGTTGTTTGTATTTTCCTTATTCAGTTATTTTGTGCGGGTTTTTTTTCTGTTGTTTGTTTGGGTGGTTTCATTTCTTTGTTGTTTGTTTCCCTGGTTGTCTTCTGGTGTGCACTTCTGAGGTGAAATTTGTTTCAGTAATTAAAAAGTATTTTTAACAGTTACAGATGTGAGAAGTCATGATCCTTCATAGAGCACTAGACCTGCAGACTTCAGCCCAGTTGAGCAGGGAACTGGAGTGGCAAGGTTGTAATAAGCTGCCAGGCTTTTTAGTTTGTTTTTTTAGTTTTATTTTCTGAGGACTGCTGTACTAGGCCTATTGCAGTGATACATTTTTTATTAGCTCACATATGATTGGTGATATTGACAGTGCTGCTGAATCAGGCTTTGGTATTCTTGATCATTCTGCATAATCCCCAGTGAGAAATCCTGCTGGCCTTTGTGCTGTTCAGGAAACCACTTGGGGTGTATTATCTGCTGATCTTTTGTTACAGATGCATCTGTGATTGGAGATAATCTCTTTTTTTCCATGTTGGGAAAGCTAGCTTTTGTGTAAGAGGCAAAGTCTTATTTAAACAAGCTATTTTTCTTGCTTGCTGATATGTAATTATGTCTATGTAATTATTTCATTAGGTATTTATTGCGCAGTCAAGAGCTTCTGGAAGCCACCGAGATGTTGAAGATGAGGAGCTTACACGAATCTTTGTTATGATACCTAAAACATATACAGAGGAAGATCTGCGGGAGAAGTTTAAGGTACTACTTTGCTATTTGTGAATTGCTTCTCTAAATTGCCTTTGTCTTAATTTATCAGAAGGGCTTAACAGATGGAGCTTAATGCATTTTCAAATATTGTAAATTAATATGCTTTTTAATTGTTCTAGATGTATGGCGACATTGAGTATTGCAGCATTATTAAAAACAAGACTACTGGAGAAAGTAAAGGTTTGGGCTATGTGAGGTATTTAAAACCGTCGCAAGCTGCCCTAGCAATTGAAGAGTGTGATCGAAGTAAGAATCTGAATTCTTTCAAGTTTTTCATAATAAGTGTGTATTGTCATTATTGTACATTTCATTTTTAGTTTTGTTTGCAGGTAAATTATTTGATGTAAACCCGTCTTGAGACAGTTATATTGCAAATAAAAAGTAGTATTAAGCACATGAATTACGAGGAAAGACGGGGGGAACTTATCCAGGAGAACCAAGGCTTTGGGGGAAACCTAACTGCAGCCTTCCAGCTCAACCTCCTGTTCAGTATTTGCTTAATCAAAATATGCAGTGACTTGGCACGTGCATGTGTTTGCTCTCTCCTTTCCCCCCGAACATACATGGTTCCACATCATATGTATCAGAAGTGGTTCTACAAAAATGTTATTGTGGCAATTCCCACCTGGGACTAAGAGTCTGAGATTACTTAGCAGTTAAATTCTATTTCCTTTTTTGCTGTGAAATTAAAATTGAATTGATTGATAGCCTGAGAGTAATACCTATTTATTTTATAAAAACAAAACATAGATCAGTGCATATATACATAGACTGCTGTTACAGTAGCTAAATTCAGGTGACTGCCTTTGGAGCATCTCTGAATCCTGGCAGGCATCACGGAAGCTGAAGCTGGAAGGGACTTTGGAAGTCACCTTGCCTAATCCCTGTGGTCAGGCAGGGCCACTTGGACATTATGGTTGCCCAAGACCATGTGCAGACGCCTTTTGAATATCTCCAAGGATGGAGGTTCCTTGTCTCTGAGCAACCTGTGACAGTGCTCAATCACACCAAGAAGGCTGTGTTGTACTTAGAATTAATCTAGTTACATGCGGAAGTTATTAAGTTTGCCACAATTATCATGACAGATTTTGAGTTACAGATTAGTTATTTTCCTAAAGCCAGCACTTACTGGGATTTCTGCGTAATGTGTTTCTAAATACACGGTACTTGGATAATGTGGATCTGGTCAGGTAATTCAGATGTGCTAAAGTTTTGCTATATGTGTGGTTGTTCCTTTCAGGCTACAGGGCCATTTTGGCTGAACCTAAAAATAAGTCATCAGAGTCTCTTGAACATGATTATTATAGTAATAATACAAGGCAAGAACCAAGAGGAAATACACTTTCATTTTGTAAGTCACATTTTTTTTACACTAAAAATGATTTGGGGTCTTGAGTATGGTCACAAAATGAGAATGTATTTTGCAATAAGGGAAGGTAATGGAGGCTTGTGTCAGCACTAACATAGTAAATCAGATGTTGGGGTTAGAAATGAGCCATTCATTTCGTTTGTATATTTTTATGGTTTGCTCGAGTTGGTCACTTATTTTGTGACCTGCGTCAGAGAAATAAATGTGTTACCTTTAGTATAATTGGCTTTAAAGGTGAATGAAAAGGATGTATGAAATGAAGGCATGCTAGTGTGATAAGTCAAATATTTATTTATTCGTTTATTTGCTTATAATTTATTAAATGTTGATTCTTGAGGTGGGCACCCAGAGTTTTGTTGTTTTGAAAAAGAGTGCAGAATTCAAGAGTCAGTCTCCAAACGTCTGTCAGTGGTATCACGGCTTCCCATTATCCAAGAGCAGCTGTTTGCCCTCTTTGATCTAGTTCCAGGACTGGAATATTGTGATGTTCAGAGAGATCCTCATACCAACAGTGGTAAGTAAAAGTACAAAAATATCTTTTTATTTCTATTAAGGGAATTCCTTTTAGTTGTACTTCAGTTCATTTGTATTGCAAGATATAGTACAGTTGTTGGAAAGAATGTTTTATGTATCAGTGGTTGCTGCTGTCGCTGATGCATAATCCCAGAAATTCAGTTTTGTTTGAATCCCTGTTTACAGAAAGCCTTCAATACCTTTGTTTTTGGATGATAGAATATCAAGAAGACAGAATCAAACCCATGAGAAGTGTTTTTTGGTTACATTAAGTTAATAGTTTGGGGCCAAATAAATAGAGAAAAAGTTTCAAAATATTAGATGTACAGTTTAAATGTTTTTCTAAGCAGATCATTTGAGTTTTCATCTTGAGAGAGGTGTGTGTCTGTGTAGAAGCTGACATGAATAAACTGGATTAAATAAATCCAAAACAGATCATGTTTTGTCTTTGAAGGATTGTTTTTGTTTCAGTCTTATTGTTTTGCTGTTGCTCAGAAGAATGTGGAAGATACCTCTTTGCAAGAAACTTGAAACTAAATTGATTCAGAGAATTAAAATCTAAAATTAATTGTTGATGGGATAATTGTATTTTAAAATGAAACTCTATGTGCCTTTGGCCCTAACTTGGGTTTAGGGAAGAAGATAAGTTTTTGCTTGTGTTGCTTTATTACCAGCTTTATGAGTTAGCATAAGTGTAGCTGATTTGTCACTGAAGTTTTCTTTATGAATACTACTGATTAACGTAGAGTGTGGTAAAAGACTTAAGAATTTTGTATCTTCCATGACTAATGTGCAGTTTAATCATATTGCTTTGTATGAGTGTAGTTTGTCCTTAGGATTTACAAATATCATACTGGAACTGTGTACGCTGTATTTTAGGGTACGCTGTGATTCAGTACAGTACCGCTGCATCAGCTATATATGCCAAGTATAAATTACATGGGTTTGAGTATCCTCCTGGAAATCGATTAAGTGTCCTTTTCCTAGAAGATGGGAGTGATAGCTCAGAGTAAGTACCAATACATAGTTGTACCAATACAAAGTTGTAAGTTGTGTTCTGGAGAGCAGAATTTAAAATAAATACACAAATTTTTAACCTAAGAACTAACAGCAATGTCGCTGTGATCTTGTTTCATACTTACAGATAGTATTTTCTGAAATGTAGATGGTTTTGTTTCTTTTCTTTGGTTTTGTCTTTTAATTATTTAAAATAAGCCTTTGAAACTTACTAGTTTTTGATAAAGAAAAGATTAAACTATGTATTTTTAAGATAGATTGCAAAACCTTGTATTTGACAAGAATCTTTATAAATGTCTGTAATATGTAACAAGGTTGGAATGGTTTTTTTTTTTTTGATGAGGCTTTTGTGTTAAAACGAGATTCATGTGCTTGATCTCTTGTTCATGCTTGCAGTACTGGAAACAGTAGCCTTGTGAAGCACATATGTAGAGTAAAACTACTGTGTGCTGAGGATCTGTCAGATCTGTCAGAGCCAACTGTGTGGGCATAGTCATGTTTTACTTTGACTGTCTAGTCTGTTCCTGTGATTTGAATGCCCTTGAAAAGTTAGAGCAGCTTAGGTACACTCCAGCAGTGACTGTTTTGTCTGAGTTTCATCCTAAAGGAATCTAGTTTGTCAAACTTATTCTGCGATTTGAATGAGGACAGTAAGGAGGGACGATGGGGAGATTCACTTTAGAAGTGCATGTCTAATCTAGACAAAAATAAATACTCATTGCAACCTTCATTCTTCAGTAACTCCCACTGTTTCATGGTCCTACAACATAGGCTGTAACCTATGCAAAAGGGGAAATTGATCTTTCTTATTCCGCATCAGAGGAAAGAAAAATCACTGGAAAATGAGAGCTGGAAGTAAACTTCCTGTGATAATATTCTGACATATGAATTGAATCTCTGTGATTGTTATGGAAACAGGTGAAATTTTCCTGTCCCTTCTACCATTTAGGTAACTTTCACAAAATGTAATGGGCTCTGCAGAATGTGGGTTTTTTTTCTTTTGTTTCCCTCCCTTGTCCTCCCCCGAGCATTAAAAAAGCAAAGCAGAGTTTCGTATCACTTTACGTAGAAGTGTGTAAGTGTTTTCAGTGAGTTGCAGCTAGCGTGTGTGCTTCCAAGTCATGTCTAGAGTGTCATGAAAGCCTGGTTTGACTTTTTTTTTTTTTTTTCCTCCTTTTCTGCATGATTTTTTAGATTTCCAGAAATTCTTCTGGATGCGCATTAAAACTTTTTTTCTTTTGTTG
>NDXB01012600.1:264343-288752 GCA_002631895.1 Agapornis roseicollis | reverse complement strand
TAATGGTTTTGTTGAGAGTTTTGTGAGTGTTGTTTTTTTTTTTTTTTTTTTTTTCCTCCTTATCTGCATGATTTTATAGATTTCCAGAAATACTTCTGGATGCGCATTAAAACTTGTTTTCTCTTGCTGAATTGAAGAGGACTGTAATTTATCTCACTCTTTAAATAGTTTATTACCACTTCTGCTTGCAGCCTCATCAGAAAAATGGCAACACAGCTGGTAACAACACATGTGTCATCAGTGTTGCGGAATAACAGTGCGGTTGTTCAGCAATATAGGACACCTCCTGTAAGTTAATATAATGGATATTGTTCATATTTTTCTGAACTGCTGTAAGAAACTTCAGCAGTGTCAGTACAGATTGCTGCTCACGGTCTTCTGTAGCTGTTTTAGATGATACCTCTAAGATGTACCTTTAGATGCCACTGTTTAAGATGTACCTTTTATTCCTTGTAGAGGTGTCTGACCTCACTTGGATTTATTGAGCAATTTAATGAAATAACCAAAGTAAAGAAATTGAGATCAGAACTGGTAGAGCTCGCTTATGTCCTGTGATCTGGGAGAAAAAAAATCGTAATAGGGCAAACTAACTTCCCTGCTCCTCTCTCCCCCCTCCCCCATCAGTTAGTTTACACTTGCATTCTTTCTACCTGTTTCAGCAGGCATTTGGGGGAACTTGTGGCTCACAGTTACTTCAGCCCCAAACAGATGCCATACTTCCACCACCCAAAAAAAAAGTTCCACCTGACACGTCTGTGAAGGAAAGGCTTTTCATACTTTTTCATCCCCATCCTTTACCTATAAACGTGTTGGAGGATGTGTTCTGGTAAGAATCCATTTACAAATAAGTGTTCTCTAATAAGAAAGAAAACCAAACATGAAAGTAAGTGTTGAAAGTAAAAAAGTTTTTCATCATGGAAACTTCCAGAAAAGAGGGCACACTGGTCAGTAAGTAATAAGTAATCAATAGGTAACAGTTGCTTTTTGAAACAGATGTGTAATGGAATTCACTCTGAAGCATAAATGCAGTATTATCAGTACAGTAGCTTTATCATTGGTTAATAATATTAATTAATAATCTGAAGTAAATTGTTTTTTCTTTTTTCTTAAACCAAAAAATGTGGTACTTTCAGTTCTCACAGCCTAATTTGTTTGGCCTTTTCTTGTACATATTTCTCTAAGGAATTTAAGTGTTTTGATAATTTTCCATAGTAACTTAGTCGAGTAAGTATAGGGAGGTATTTTTTTCTGATCTATCCTGAGACATTTTGATGGTTTGCAACTTGACACTGTTAAAACTGTTCTTCTATGCTACCTCCCTACACAGGACAAGGGGTAAGGGGTTCAAACTTAAACAGGAGAGGTTTAGATTGGATATAAGGAAGAAATTCTTTCCTGCTAGGGTGGTGAGATGCTGGGATGTTGTGAGTGCTCCATCCCTGGCAGTGTTCAAGGCCAGGTTGGATGAAGCCTTGGGTGGCACGGTTTAGTGTGAGGTGTCCCTGCTTATGGCAGGGGGGCTGGAACTGGATGATCTTAAGGTCCTTTCCAACCCTAACTATTCTATGATTCTGTGATTCTATGATTCTATGAAGGACCAAAGACTTCAGAGACAACTTTGGCATCTTTACAACAGATCCATAGTTTAACTGTTCACCAGTATTTTGTATGATTTATTTTCAGTATGCTGTTGAAAAAAAAGACATTTCCTTCTTCTAATAGGTGGCATTTTCAATAAATCTTGGAAAGCCAAAATAGTTTTCAGCACCAGGGGAGGAAACGAAAGAGGAAATTCCTGTCCAGGAATCTCCTGAGGACTTGGAAATCTGTTTTATTTTCCTTAACACTTTGGCGCTTGCTTTCTTAGTCATTTCACTGTGACTTTTTCTAAGATTAATCACAACTGAGCAAGTTCATTTAAATGAGAAGCAAATTCAGCCTTTAAATTATCTTCTACTTTGTGTATGCATGTTCTTGTCTCGGTTTTATGGGAGTTTTTGAGTGCCATTTAGTCTTTGGGGAGTATGGTATTGATTAGCTTTATGTATTCTTTTAAATAAGTGAGAAATCACTGGTGCTTGTGGTTCTATTATAATATTCCATAGAAAACACTGCCTATGAAATTTAGGTTTTATTTCTATTCCTGGCTGTAATTCTAGGTAATGGAATATGAAAACTGGGAGGATTGGAAGAAGGCAGCACAAGAAAATATAGCATACATATGAGAGTATAGTTTTTGCAGCCACGAAATCATACATACTTCAGATTGACTAATAGGTATTTATCTTGCAGGAACACTGGAAAACCTGTAAATTATCTTTTTCTTTCCTTTTTCTTTTCCCCACCCAGTCGTTTTGGACAGTTGATAAAAGTTTACCTTGTGGCTGGAAAAAATGTGGGCTATGCAAAATTTGCAGACAGAGCAAGTGCCAGTGATGCCATAACTGCATTACATGGGAAAATTGTGAATGGCGTCAGGCTTAAAGTAAGATTGGCAGACTCGCCTTCAGAAGAATCTAACAAACGTCAGAGAACTTACTGAGAGGTGAGTAACCAGTCTGAGCTGTTAATTAAACTGAAGTTCAGTTATATGAAATAGTGATAGGTAGTTTTCTGAAGCTAGAGATGAACTTGTAACGATAAACTTTCTATCTATTTTTAGCTAACAACTTGAAATTTAATTTGTGGTATGTATGAATACATATATGTATATATGGAAGTGTGTATGCTTACATATGCACATGTACACTTTATTTTAGTAAAAGCTTATTTTTATAATTTTTAAACAAATATGAACCAGTGGATTAACATCAATCTGGATGTTCATAGAAATACTCACTTCCTGTACATAAGAGTATCAGTTAACATTGGGGGAAAAAAATAAACAATAGAACTGAGCACAGCTTGTGTGTGTCTTTCTTTCATTAAAGAAATGCCCTTACACTGGTGTTAGATAAAGATGCTGAGTTCAGCCCTTCAAGGGTAGAGTAGGAAAGGAATAGATAAAAAAAAGACATGGGAAGGTTCCAGGTGAAAATGAAGTTCTGGGATATTTGAGGAGTCTGAATTCTGAGAAATCAGGTATAGCTAGAATATGTGATAGTGGAGAAAATACTCCTGAGCTTCTTGTGGAGGGATTGAGATTATGTTTAAAATAATGAGTTTGGTTGATGCTTATGGCCTGTGAAAACTGGCTAAGCTCCTACAGAGGTTTTGTAGACTTCAGGGACCAAAATTCACATGTTCTTTAAAACTTTGGTTTGATTCAAATAATGTTTTTTAAAAAAATGATAATTAAAAAAAAATAGAATTATTACCAAAAGTGAAACATAGTTGGGGGAGGAAAGGCTGAGCCCTGTTTTCTACAAAATAACTTCCATGTATTAGTGTACCTTCCAAATAATTTCATTAGCTATACTATCTTTTCAGGGGATTTACAGTTTTGGTTTAACTTATTCCAAACACATCACATGAAATCCTTACTCTCCTGGCATCAATATTTTCCTTGTAAGCTTTGTTCCTTGTATCTTTCTCTGTGTAGAAACTCCTTGTGATCCAGGACTTGCAAAGATCTGCAAAGATTTTGCCCAGAGTGTGTTTTTCATGTTGTTCATTTGATAAGCAGCAGTTACTAAAGCTGGCCTTAGTCTTACATACAACTTGCTTTTAGAAAGAATGGTTTTCTAGAATTCTTTTTCTGAGCTGTAGCTAAAACTAGCCTGAAACAACTTATTTTCCATCATCAGCTCTGGTGAATGCAATTTTAAGTAACTTGTACACATACTCTTACCTTTGTACAGAGGTTCTGTTTGTTTTTCATGTGACTTACTTCCAATAATAAGCAGCCAGCCTCTTTGTCACTACCAGGGAAAGCTGATGTAAAGTGTAATGTAATGTCAGGTCTGCCCTGACTACTTGTTACTAGAAAAGTGTAGATGCAATATGCATCCAAAACTAGAAAGGTGATTTATCCTCACTTATTCTTTCTTTGGTTTTAAGAAAGATAAGAGTGAGAAGATGGGGAGGTTCTCTTCTGATTGTCAGCGTAAACGATGTTTTATTTTTCTGTTTTCAATTCACACGTGTGTGTGCACATACACAAGAACCCATTTTTCTAATGTGATTTTTTTGAGAAGATTCTTCAGAATCTCCAGGTAAAAGGTGCAGTTGGTCCAAAATTGCATTTTCAAAAGGCTAAAACTTACATCATGTTTCAAATAATGTATATACCTGTTACTGACTGTTTAGAAACCTGAACGCCCTTATAAGGTAAGGGTAAGATGTACCTCTTTGTTCTTGTGCCATTTTACCTAATTTAGAGAACTGGAGAAATAAAAGTTGTATTTCAAGAATAATCTGCAAAACTATAGCAGAGCACTTTGTCCTTTCCTAGGTTGTTGCATTTCCGTTAACTTTTAAATTATAAGGAGTGCTACTTTTAGTTTGTTCAAAGGCAGACATCCTTAATCTCTTTTGGACAGATTACTTGTAATACTGGTACAAATGACTGCTGAATTCTGGTACAAATATCTGCTGAATGTGTCTCCTCTGGTTAGCCTTTCATCTGCTGTCTCTGTGCAATAACACAGGTAGAAGAGCTTTCTAAATTTACTGTGTTCTATCTTGTTACATCCTGTACATGAAGTTCCCCATTCTGAGTCTCTAGCAGGTTGTCTTAGGATCTGTTTCTTAGAAGAGAAAGACAAAATTACTTGCTCTCTTTTTTGTCTTTTAGGCAGTTTCTCAAATTCAGATGAAATGGTCCTTAAAAAGAAAGATTCCATTGTACTCCTTTTCAAAGGGCTTGTGTGGCTCTGCATTGGACTGACAGTCCAGTTTTGATGTAGTTTAGGGGCTTATGTTTTGCTTTCAATTAAAAGCTTTAAATTGTGCATATGAAGGGGGATGGAATTCCCTCTACCTCTGAAATAGTACCTCTGAGTTTTGAGTTTTCACTTAAGGAAGTCATTGCCTCTTAAAAAACAGGAAAATCTTTTCTTATTTCCTGTAGTATTGCTTGCCGTTTATCTTTAACAAGGTGACTGGATTTCTGCAGTAGTCCTTTCTGTAGAAGGTGCTCTGATTAAAATCTGTGATAAGGTCTGCGAAAGCAGTAAAATCTGTATGAGAATAAATTTAATTCAATTGTCTAACTTTTAAACTGAAATATTTATAATTTCAGTGCAGCTTTTATCTGAATTTTTTATTTCCCCCATATTTTCTCTTATGTAAATCATCTTTTTAATATAATTTACAAAATTGTTTCTTAAATATTTTATGGTAATGGTATGCTACCGATAATACTCTTGCAGTGTAAACTTCTGATCATAACAACAGTCTCATCTTACAGTAACCTTTGTTTATCAGGGGAATTTTGATGCATGTTTGTTAATTCTAATTATAAACTAATCTAATGAATTTTGCATGCTCTGGCTCTCCTGCAAGTCAATGAAACTTCAGTTGTTCGTATGAGTAGTTAAAAGTAGCAGAGAAGTGGAAATACAGACCAATAACAAACATTCTTTTAACTACTTTCAAGTTCTAATGTAAATCTTTTTAGGGGTGGGGTTCTCCCCTCATGCTAAGTAAGTATTTGTGGTTGAAATAAGAATTCTAAATAATCTTGTTTGAGTTGGTATAGGCTTGAGAAGACAGCTACATTTTCTATTTCTAGACAGTTGCTAAAAGCAGAAGCTATCTTAATATTCTTGGTGTTGACCAGTTTGTGCTTTCTACTCAGGCTCTTTCATTGCTTTGTGTTTTTGGTAAGAAGCTCACTGCAATTGTCTGGTGCCTGTTGTGTAAATTGCATCACTCAAATAGAGGAGGAAGGAAAAAGTTTGGTATCTGTCAGAAGAATGTATTGTGGAATTCTGATTTATCCCTACTGCAACCTAATAGTTCTATTTAAATACCCCTCCCCTCTGAAAAGCAAACAAAACAATAAACAAACAACAACAAAAACCCCAAATCCCACCCCAAAGCTTTCAAGTTGTCCTTAGAAAGCAGAGCGTCTAATTTAGCACTACATTGGAAATGCAAAACAGAGATTGTCGAGGGCAGGATTCTGTGGCTGTCTATAGTCATTACTAATTGACTTTTAACTCACAGCAAATGGATTCATTGACTTTTTCCCCTTCTGATAATGCTTGGTACTGAAAATTTTATTCTGTTGTGAAATACTTTTTTGTTGTCTTATTATTCCTGTCCTGGAAAAGTCCTGCATCACTGATTTGTTTTGCATTCTTTTTTTTGGGTTTGTTTTTAGCTAAAACGTTATAGAAATCCTGAAGTTTAAGGTGTATGCCTATAATGATTTACGTATGTCCAAAACATTTCAAAAAGTAATTCTGTCATAGTTGAAATATACTCCAGAATTAAGATACATTTTTATAAGTATAAAATACATGTTTATATATTATATTTGTTATAGTAATTTGTTACATATGTATTATATATTTGTTATATATATCTTTTATATAATTTGATATATCTGTTAATTCAAAATAATTTTGAATTAACAGCATACTGCAGGAAAGTTGCTGGCTTTCACATACTGCTCAGCAAAGGAGGTACTTGTTTAAAAGCTAGAGAAACATATAAAATGTTCATATTACTCTTCTAAAGATACTGAAAGTCTTACATGCTGTAACATTTATGTTTTATAGTGATGTATTTTAAAATAAAAAGAGGTATGTTGCTTTTTGATACTATTTTTGTACTTGTGTTTTTTCTACAGAAACTAAATAATGACATGACCCCCAGCTAGCTGACTGACTGACTGAAAACGTGACTAGACATGGTTCCTGTGGACAGTTGGACAGTGACAGCTTTTTTGTTTTGTTTCTTAGTTATTTCTCTCTATATATATGTGGTACTTCCTGGTATTGAATATAAAAACATGCAGTTCTGAAAACTATCTAGGCTTTAAAAATTGTAAGCTGGTGGTTGTTCTTGTAGTAGTCTATAGTCTTGTGTTACAGAAATATCTCTCTTTTGTTTATAACTGAATTCCTCCTCTAAGATGGAAATTACAATGAATGGAGTCATCATTTTTTGGCTTGACTGGTTAATGATTCAGATAACTGTTAGAAGACATTTTAACAGCCTCAAGCTGCACCAGTGGAGGTTTAGATTGGATATTAGGAAAAATTTCTTCACAGGGAGGGTGTTCAAGCATTGTAACAAGCTGCCCAGGGGAGTGGTGGAATCACTGCCCCTGGAAGCGTTCAGAAACAGTGCAAATGAGGCCCTCAGTGATACGGTTTAATGATAGTCTTGTCAGTCCTGGAGTAAAAGTTGGACTTGATGATCTTGGAGGTCTTTTCCAACCTACTCGATTCTATGAAAACCTTTCTCATGACTCAGATTGCATCAAAAACTGAAGTACAGCAGTAGATTCAAAGAAAATGAAATAACTGTTTCAAAAGCCCTGAAACATGCTAGTGAACCTGACAGCATTAAGCTAGATTTAAGAAAATACCTGTGATCAAGGAAAAGATTCAAGTATATTAAATATTTTGTTGATTTGGGCCAAAAATATTTATTATGCTTTGCATGCTGTTAATGAAAAGGACATTTGACTGTGGGTCAGACTTCCAGAACTACTTGCATTTATCCTTTATTATTCTGAGGTCTTCTGGTTACACCTGTAGAGGAAGTATAGAGTCTAGGGATGTGTTTTTGTTTTGAGGGGTTGGGTTTGGTTTTCTTTGTCACCAGCTTTTTGCTTTTCTTTTTTTAAGAAGCTTTCAGTACATATGCTGTTTATGTAAGGATTGGACTATTCAGGATTTCAGCAGGATGAAGAGGATTGCAGCATTGATGAAGTGTAAATGAAGGTTGCTGGAAGAAGTATTTGCACAGATAACTTTCAAATGCCAAATACTTTTCTCTGTATTCCTGAATACTACTTGTTGAATTAAAAATATCCTGATTATTAAAATAATTTATACAGATAAAATTGATAAATTCTAGTTGAATGCGTACCAGTGGATAAGCATGCTCTTGGGTGCATCCCGCTTCCTAGCATCTCCTGTCCTGGTCCTTTGATCGTTGGTGTGGGGAGAGTGGAGCATCCTGCAACTTTCTCTGGCTCCGAGTACCTCCAGAAGGATTTCCTTCCAAGAAATGCCCAGCTGGCAGGAAGACAGGGTTTGCCAGCAGTGTTAGGTTCATTTAACCTCAGATTCCCTTCCCAGGAGGAAGATTACTGCTGTCAGGAGGGCTGGGCAGAAAGTTTTCATGTGTACTGTGCAGCTGCTCAGTCAGTCCTTGCAGCCTCCTTTCTGGTACTGCAAGTCACTGACTTTCCCAGTCTTGATAGTGAATGTGAGGGAGCATGGCCCTTTATAATTAGTGGGTTTTGTCTTGTGTCTCTTTATTCATCTAAGCTATGTTTTGTTACTTACAACAGATGACTTCCTTTTCTAGATTCATTTTTCAAAGAGAAGGATGAAATGAGAAGGTATTAGGAAATACCTCCAGCCGTAAGTAGCGGAAAGCTGCAGTTGAAACTTTAATTTTCTCCATTGTGTTCCAGCAGCAAAAGACATGTACCCTTTAAAGCAACACCCCTCAATGGAGTTTGAGGGATGGAAAAAAGGAGGAGCAGAGAGGCTGATGCAGTCTTTTACAGGGGAAAATGCACTCACTCAAAACTTTACAAATTTAACATTCAGTGATTTATAGACAGTTGTCTAAAAATACTGCCAAGTTACAAACCCAAATTAGCCATCTAGTAATGTCATGTGACTTTACCTACTATGAAATTAATGCAGTTAGGATAATAGTTACATGCAGCAACATAATGTTTCTTATGGAGGAAATACTACAGCGTTTGCTAAATTGGTCTCTAAGGTACAGCCACATTCAACTGGTTTTTATTTCCTGCTCTTTATGAAAAGTATCAGTAAAAATACTTGCATTAGAGAGGGTATATAAAATAAGCACCATTACTGTAATTGGTTCAGAAGTTTAAAGTGACAGAAACTGTATATTTAAAAAACCCCAGCATTATTTCTTTTGTTAAAAAAATACTAGAACTCAAATGCTCGAATGTGAGGAAGTTGCGGAATAAAGGTTGCCTAAGAAACCTGTTGTTTCTCTCCATTCCCCTGATATGTGCTATGATGCAGTCTTTGATGACTCACCAGCAGCTTTTTTCCCCTAGAGCAGTTGTTTCATTCAGCACAAAGAACGAAATTGAATCAGGGCTGCATGGTTAAAGCAGGCTGTAAAATTCATGCTTAATTTGCTATAGATGTTAGAAATTACATAGTGAACAAAGCAGGTTTAGGGTTGAGCCTGAAGAGTTGGATTTTGTCTCCAAAGATCATTCGTGAGGAGGGATTGCCATTTCTCTGGGATTCCCTGGGAAAAGTGCTGTGTTTCTGTGAGGGTTTGGGTGGCTTTTTTTTTTTGTTGGTGAGTTCTTCCCCCTCCCCTCCTTGTCCTCGTATTTTGAGTACAATTTGGAGCTTTCCTATATTTGCTCGAGGAAATAATTCTGACCAGGTTGCCATAGATGCAGCACCTTTGCAGTGTTAACTGCCCAGTGTATGTGTGCAGTGAGTCCAGTATTTTTAGAAAGCATTGGTCCTACTCTGCAAACCTGAGAGACACTATGCTCGTACAGTGGGTCTGACACATACTGCTGAATGTGGATGGTGCGGTGTGCCTGCATGTTAGGAGTAAGCTAAAACACAGCCTACAAAGGGTGAGGGGCTGTGCCAGCACAAGCATCTTGTCAGTGTATATACAGTTTACTTGTCTTTACTCAGGGTAGTGCTTTATAGGATAATGGGGGGCATGTTATTCGGGTGCCAGGTGAAATGCCAAGAATCGCTGTATAGTCATTTGAAAAAAGAAATACTTCTAATTTACGTGTTTGAATGGGCCTTTTTGAGTATCTCCCATGTCAAGATCCCCAGTCTAATATGGCACCAAAGGTGGATACCTGTGTGCTTTAGGTGACACTCAAAAATTAAGTGACTGGTGTCAGAACTTGGCCATCCAAGATGGGAAAGAAGAATCATGCAAGAATGATCCTAACAGCTCCTTGAAGGAGCACTCAACACATGCTGTGTGTTAAAAGATACCCTTTACAACTTGTAGTGATGTTACCAAGTAGATGGAACAGCACCATGTGCTAATTGTTCTCAATCCTGTTTTTATTACTGTGTGTCTGAAGTAGTGGGCACTGCAGTCCCCTGGGCATGGAAGATAAGTGCTCTGCGTGTAGTCCTGCTTTGAGCTACATAAGCTCTCTTTGCTTGTTCAGAGGAGAATCAGGCTAGTACCCAGAGGAAATGATTTCCCCATTTTCAGTACTAAGACTTCAAAATACCCTTAGAAGCAGCTCTGCAAGCAGACAGTATTTTTCCCTTTTAGTTGTTGAATCAGTCTATTGGTGACTCACACTGAGTAGTTTGTGGTGGTCTTTTTTTATTTTTCAGAAAATCTTTAGAAGCAAATTCATTATTGCTTTCCTTAGAGTTCAGTGTTATTTCCCCACAGCATCGATATGCAAGTCTTCTTCAGCTAAATACTAGTTTGTGTAAATACATCAAGCTATTTTAAAGTCCTCCAGCATTTTTGTTTGGATATGATACTCATTACTCTCTGTTTAAATTGTTATATAGCATTACTAGTAAGTGACATGCTGCTTTTCTAGGTCATTTCAATATTAAGTAAAAACTGTCTTCTGTGAGGATGAGCATTAGGTTCCTGTACTGGAAAAAAACTGCATCACTTATATTCCTTTTGCTGGTTGTTAGTGAATTGTCCAAAACTGTACGGTTTTTATGTGTGTTTTACAGTATTAGAGCTTTAATTCTGGTAAGTAGAATTTAGTATGCTTAAGTGACTTGGATTTCAGTTGTGTTCATCAGCCACAGTTTCTGTTGGCATTAAGTGGGGCTTCTGTACCTTTTGGAAGTGAGATTTCGTAAATTATGCTAATTGATGTCCAGTAGGAATTATTTTATCCATTTATTGAGTCATAACTGCTTGGTCAGCAGAGGAAGCTTTGGTTTGTGTAACTGGAGAAAGATACTAATTTGCTTATGTTGGTCAGAAGTACCTTAAGGTAGACATTCAGGCATTAAGTGATAAATGGCATTCTCAAGAGGGCTGTGCATTTTGAATGTGACCTGTGAGTTGGTGATTTCGGTAAGCTCCCCTCACTGGGTCTTGGGCCTGCTACATGAGACCTTTTTCTTTGGTGGTATAAACCAGTACTGGAGTACTTTACGGGAGCAGAGCCAGGTATGCAGTCCACAGTGGAATTGGATTCTGCATCCTTTCTCCTTGTTTCCTGTTAATGGTGTATTTTCTGACCCAGGGTACTCTGTCATGCTATCTCTGGAGACAGCAGAAATGACATCTAATGTCTCCAATGGCAGGCGCCCCCACTCTTTCAATTACTGTAGAAGTAAGTGAGAGAAGGAGGAATAATCATATGTATATGGAAGCTGAAAATAGCATATAATTATGTTCACAGCTCCACTTCAGGAAAACTACTCATTTCATATGGTCACCACACCATTTCTCAAAACTTCCTCTGTTTACTTGTTAAACATTTACTTACAACTTTGTCAAAGATTGTGCTCAAGTGTTTCACAGAATGTCATATTTGACCTGTGCTTGTACTGGTGAATTTCCTCCAAAGTAAACCAGAGGGGGAAAAAAAAGGAGGGTTAGTGATTTATCATTATAGCAAAGGGCGATACCAGAGTCTGGAGCGTTGTGAGGCAATCCCCCTTGTTCCAGCAGAGGTCACTGGTCTACTGGATGTGCAGATGGAGGCTGCAGCTGCAAGTTAACACAGCTTTTGAAAGTCTTAACCCACTCCTAAGGTAATCAACCTGTATATAGCATTGCTTAACCGAAAAGTTGTGGGTTTGGGTTTGTTTTTCCACAGATAGAGAGTTATCTCAAATTATATCAATATCAAACACACTTAAAATATTTTGATTATTATTTCATAATGAAAATACTGAAGAAGCATTGAGAGAAGAAAGAATCCTAGTTTGAGTTGCTTTTTTTTCTCTGAATTATTTTTTTTAACCATTAATTTCTTCATAGCCACGTAGTTTTGAAATACAAAGGGTCTGTTTTTGCTTGCACAAGTCTCACGTGTATTTCTGATTTTTTTCCCTTCCTGTGCCTGAGGCTTTTCATAGTTTTGTAAATGCAGAATTAGGCAAATAGTATTAAAATTATTGTGCCCAGTATAAAAATTCTGTGATACTCCTGGAAACACTGTACACACAACACTATCCTGATTCTTGGCATTTTTGCCATTCTCTGTAAAAGATTAATAGTGAGATAATGAGTGGGAATTGGGAAAAGAACCAGAGAAAAGAGAGACAAAGCAAAGGAAAATAAGGAAGATGACATAAAAGGAGTTCTAACTTTGAGACAATAGAATAGGAAACAGTCTAAAAGGAGGTAAAGATTAGGGGGGGCTTTTTGGAGGAAAAGCCAATTCAGATATTGGGAAATCAGGATAATCCAAATGATTCATGTCAGAAATGAAGGCACTGTTGTGCTCTAGAAGACAAATGCTTTAAGATGAGGTTGGGTGTAGGGATTTAGAGTCTTTTGGATAAATTCTCACAATGTCTATCACAAATGAACCACAGATGTCCTTACATCAATCTGTAGTAACATGGTTCTTTGTGTCTTATTTCTCCTTTGTTTTGAAATACACCGATTGCCATGAGCCACACGTTTCATATGCACATAGTGAATATTATGGCACCAGGATTATTTTTAAAACAGTATCTGTCCAAAAATGTGTGCTTTCTGTTGAGCTCCTTATCTTGTTGGGCAGTTTCACCTTTATCCCTCTGCTGCGTGGTGGTTCCGTTCCTCCTTGCTCTGACTGCCCACTCTTATCTGTCTTGTTCACTGAACAGCTTGATGCACAAATTCACATCAGGTTGCTGATGCACGCCGTTTGCTTTTGGCAGTGAGAAACACAGCAGCAGAAGCTTGCGTGACAGGCAGGATCAGGCCTCCTGCAGCCAGCCTGATGCTGTGTTGTACTCAAAAACTCCAGGTGGTTCCAGATGCTTCAGACAGCTCTGGTAGCTGAAGCCCTGGAGGCAAAACGGGGCAGCTGTGCATCAGGTCACTGCTGGATACAACAGCAAAGAGAAGTGTGCAGCTGAACATAAAACACATTTCAGCTGTTTGCTCTGCTTGTTTATAACTGCTTTAAAGAAGCTTTAAAGAGGAGCTGCTTGGAGGAACAATGGCCTTTATGACCTTGGTGCTTTGTAAGCATCATAAATCACAGCTTGAAAATAACACTTCAGTACTGTACAACCCACATCACATAATTGGTGGGGCTGTTGTTTTGAACTATACATGGCACTGTTGGATTAATTAAATACTGATACAAGACTTTTATTTCATCTGCTTTAGCAATATGTATCGCCCTGCTCCTAAAACTTAATTCTTTTACTATGAGTCTGCAAACTCTGTGGAGCTCAGGAAGGTGAGGCTTCACCCAATGCGAAGTCTGAAGGGTTCAGATGTAATGTTATCCTTGAATATGTGCAGGAACTTACTAATACTGAAGAGTTAACTGCCCAGACCCTACTCTATATTTAGAGAAAGTGTTTACAAATCCTAAGTGTGGGAGAGCAGAAGATACCCTGGGAATTCTTCCAACTCTTCTGAACTGAGTCCTGTCTTTGGAAAGTGCAAACTTCAGATGTCATGTTAAGAAGTACAGGACAATGATAACAGAGTGAGTATTCAGGTATGTGGACATCAAAACTCTACTGGAAATGCAAATATGTTATGGAAGTATTTTCTAAAATTGAGATTATAGGCAGCTTCACAAACAACATTGTAACATTGCTGAAAGCTATTTTAAGTATCAGAATTTTGATTCTCCTCATCCTGGGCACACTAAATCCCTCTCCTAATGTGTCTGTCACATCTAAGAATAGCAGGAGTGAAGTTATATTTCATCAGCCAAAAAAAATAATTCAAAGGCAATAGCATGTGAAAGCACGCAGTGTATGTCTTGAACCACTGACAGCTTTAACTTTTAATCAAGTCCAAAGGATTCACTTCTATTCAGAGTTCGCTTCTGTTATACTAATGCTGAGGGACACTAAAATTTGCTGCCTTTCTTCTCCATGGCAACATACCAGCTTAGCTACTTAAAATTACTGACAGGAATTTGGACACAGGTTATCCATACACAGTATCACAGTAGGCTTTTCCTTTGTCTGTTTAAAGGGCAAGGATACAAAGATGACTTCGATGCCCGTATGTAACAATGTTCTTGGAATTTAATCCCGGAAGCCATCTGAAACGGGGTAATCTGTGTTTTGCTTTGGAAAAACAAATTAGTCAGTGCTCAGAGTGCAGAGGAAATTGTACCACTGTGACCCTTTATAAAGCTGTTTTAGGGGAGGCATTGAGAGAAAAGTCTTTTCCATGCTTAAGTTTGAACAGTCTGCAATAGAAACTAGAAGGCTTGAAATAGCCAGCAGGGTCTCTTCCAACTAGAGATTTCTTCCTTTTTGATGGTGGTGTTTAAAATACATCACTTAAAGTGTTTATAGCACTTTGGTTTTGTAGTCTATACAGTAAGGAAATACTGTGTGTTCTGCTGAAGATGAGGCTTTGAGACTACTATCCATTGCTGAAATCAAACATGAAACAAACTCTTTTCCTTATCTTGGAGTAGCAATAGCTACCTATATAGAATAGTAACCATACAGGTTTTGTTTATGTGAGATTGAACCACTGTAGCTGATATATCATGTGTTTGTCTTTGGGAATTTTTGGATTTCTGACAAACTGCATTTCAGATTTGCTTTTCTGATTTCTAATTTCTTGTATTTGTTAGGTATACTCTTAGATAACCACAACTTAAGAATTCTGCTATATCAGATGTTTAACTGTCATTAGAGTTTTAAAGCATCTGTGCTTTAAAACATCTAGGTTTTTCTAATTCCCTTTCCAGTTTGTTCAGTGAGAAGAAATCATTATCCCTTTCTCTTCCAGGATGTCTGAGAATGGCTTAGATTTTATTCTTGTGATGATCTATGAATATGGAAGGTATTTTTGTTATATTCTATGCATATCGTCTGTTGGGATACTTCAGGATTTCTCTTGCTATGTATTGCTTCAGTCTTGTAGAAAGGAGAGCAAAAGATAGTGCTGAAACTAATAGACCAGTGCATATGGAATATTACAACTGAAACTGAACAGCAAAATGTTGAGAAGATGAAAAAACTGTTTTTTCCAAATAGTCTTCAGCGGAATGGAAAAACACCCAAATGAGAAAATCAAGAACTGAGTCTGGTTTTACTCCCAGGGAAGAAGGGGAAAGGCAGGAGTATGCTTTTGTAGCTTGAGGTGGTGCTTGTCCTTGGTTTCTCACACCTACCAGAGCAGAAAGAAAAGAATAAACCATCTGTATGGCTTTATGGGACTAGCATAAAGGTCCGCTTAATCTGGTGTCTTTCTCTCCACAGCGGCTGGAAACTGATGTTCAGGGAGAGCTTTAAAACAGGGCAGATGAAGAGTGTCCTTTCTTGGGCAACTTTCGGCAGGCAATGGGCAGGCCCCTTTTAAGCAAGAACTGGAAAGGAAATGATTTGCTTAATAGCTACAGCTATCCTTCATTCATTTGTATCATCCCTGTTTAAAACCATCTGACCCTTCAGCTCTGTAGTGCTGTATAGCAGCAACCCATCCAGTTTAATAACACTTTGTATGGAAAAGTTCTTCCTTGTCACTGTTTTAAGCCTGCTGCCTGATCATTTACTGAGTTTCCCTGAAGTCTTGTGTGATGGAAAAATAGTGCGTGATCATTTCCTGTTGCCTGCCTACGTGTCATTCTGGACTTGTAGATAGGAAGAGAATCCTTTTTCAGTCTCTCTCCAGCCAGAAATCATCTCCTCACACAGATGTATTCCCATACCTCTGCATATATTCTTTTAGCTGTGTACATGCATTTTCTAGTTTTGCATTTTCACATGAAGGAACCAGAACTGTACACAGCACTCAAGTGCAAAAGATATTTATATGGGGATGTCATGAGCTCTTCTGCTTTGTTCTTGGCTGCTTTTGGAGTAATTTCTAATATTATTTGCCTTTTAGACTACTGCTGAGTAGCAAGCTAATGTTTGCAGCAAACTACTCACAATGACTCCAAATGATAAAGGCTAATTTAGAGCCCATTATTATGCATGTTCAGTTAGGGTTATTTTCATTACTGTTTACATTGCTTTGCAATTACTGACATAGACTTTCAGCTGCTGCCTCAGCACCCTATCACTCACTGTTGTCAGATTCTTCTACAACTGCTTAGAGTCAGCTTTCATTTGGCTTACCATGAGTTATCTTGCATCATCAGGAAACTGTGAAGATTGTTGTTTCTCACTGTTGTGGTTTAACCCCAGCCAGCAACTAAGCCCCACACAGCTGCTCACTCACTTCTCCCTGGGAGACAGACCCAGAAAAGGTAAAAGTGAGAAAACTCGTGGGTTGAAATGAAGACAGTTTAATGAGTAAAGCAAAAGCTGTGTGTGGAGGCAAAGCAAAACAAGGTATTCATTCACCACTTTCCATTGGCAGGCAGGTATCCAGCCATCTACAGGAAGGCAGAGCTCCATCATGCTTCACTGTTACTTGGGAAGACAAAAGCTTGGTACCACTCTGAACATCCCTCCCTTTCTCCTTCTTCCCCTACTTTATGTGCTGGGCATAATGCTATATAGTATGGGATATCCCTTGGGTCAGTTGGGGTCAGCTGTCCTGGCTGTGTCCCCTCCCAACTTCTTGTGCACCTGTGAAAGAAAGAGGGTGTTGATCTGGTTTCCTTCTCAGAATGGAGTTACCTGTTGGTCCTGATAGCAGCTCTGCTTTCTGATTCCTGGAGATGGGTCTTCAGTCTTCTGCCATTTCCATACTCTAGGGCACATCCAATTTCCCTCTTGCTGGTACTTGGTTTTTTTCTGCCTTCACAGCATGCACCTGCTGTGAGCCTCCTACAGCCTCCTCAATTCACCCTCTGCAGTAATTTGTTTTATTATCAGACACTCTTAATGCTTTTTGGTGCTCTACTTCATGCTTGTTCTTCAAAGCATTTCCAGTTCACTGCTTGCTGCTGCTGTACTCTCACGGGTTTGCATAATTTGAATTAATTTGCCAAAAAGACAAGGTGTAGTTTGCAAAACTCTTTAGTAAAAACATGTGTCTGCTGCCTCTGCCTTGCCTAAGGGTACTGGTTTGCCAAACATCCACGAACCCTAAGGATAAAGGACACCAAAGAAACAACAATGTTGCTACTGCAGGAGAAAATGAAAATGTTTTCTTAAGATTCTGTTAGTAAATATATTCAGTGCCCACAGATCTGTTTAGCTTCAGTGTATGGAGCAGCAAGCAAACATTCCATATTATATTTAGTGAACTTCCTGCTGCCTGAATTAAAGAACAGGGCCTGTTCAAGGCATTTGTGTCTTGCCAAGAATTGTGGGAAGAATTCCATGGTTTAACTCGGTGAGGTTTTATCTTTGCATGGAGAACTCCAGAACATTTTACATCTTTCTTTTCAAGAACATCCCTCCCAATTGTTAATGAAACTGGATGTGAGAAGAGCATGTCAAGGTCTTGGATGGACAGAATAGAACATAGCTCCTCTCCTGTATTTATGTCCTTACCTCAGCATTTCATCGAGATGCTCAAATATTTGCTCTTGGTGGTGTAGATTATGAGTAAAAACCAGTGAAAAGAATTGTCATATCATTGGGTAGCAACCATGCTGATGTTCAGAAAGTTTATATAAGATTACATAGGATTGGCTTATACCAACATTTTTTTTGCCACTGTTTCTGAGATAATACAGTTGTAATCTTCTACACTCATCCAAGAAATGTCTGTATGAATCCATCCAAATGATGGCTTATTTCAGGACCAAAGCTTTCTGTAGATGAGCCTTGAGAAGACGAGGATGGTATCTGTGTACATTCACTTGACTAGCATCTATCTATGTAACACAATTGTATTGTTTGCACAAAATATGTAAACTGCCTTTCTACGTGTTTGCTTCTCTTTGGTTTAAGCACAGGGAGATGAATAAGAAAAAGAAAATAGCTCTATAAAATAGCCACTTAAGAATTTGGTATTGAGAACATTAGAACATAATGAACAACCCAGTTTTCTGTAATTTCTTTCTATCCATGTTTTGCATTTTCAGGTCACAGTTGTTGAGTGGACTCTTGACTGAAATGAATAATGTTGGTGGTGAATGGTGTCCTTCATACACCTTCATTTCTCTTAGGAGAAAAATAAGTGACTATGTCCCTGATAATATCAAGCTTTTATGTGGCTTGTTATGTGGCTTTATATGTGGCTTGTTATGGATCTTTTTATGGATTTTATATGAAAACTTCTCTGACACCTCCCAAAATCCAGCTCAATATTTTTACTTAATAAATTCCCTAATTTTACTCAACCACGTTCAGAATGAGATGAGACTGGAAAGTTCAGCAGAGAATAAAGCATTTTGTTTCTGAGAAGCATATCCTAGAATTTACATTAAAAATACTCTGTCAATGGAACCTTCTCTGCAGGTCTGTGCTTCAAGAGAAAAACAGGGTACCCAAAATGATCCTTTGCTCTACAACGTTGCCAAGTCTGGAATTGCCAGTTTGAGCAATGGGGAAAACATAAACCAGCATCATGCAGCCTGTTTGTCTTTGCTTAATGAATAGTGTGGGCTCGATAATTAGATTTCTAGAATCCTGTAAATTTTTCTACTTTTTCCAAGGAATTTGCCATTTTCCCTCCTCCTCTTATTGAAGTTTGCTGGCAGTGGCATCTAGTTCTCCAAGGATTTCAACTGATTTTCTTGGATGACAAAATGTATTTCCCACTTTGTTACCATAAACTAGACAGTAGGGCTGGTGCAAAGGATTTAAATAGGACAACCAGGAGGAGATGAGTTTGCTACGAGAGGCATCAGAGCCACCCCTGGAAGACAGTGTCCCATCCATGGGGACACGGAGTAACCAGGTTCCAGTAGAAGAACCAGAGTGCCAGAGAGGCAGCTTCTCCGCACAGGACAATCCAGCTTCCATTTCCAGGTGTGTCTAAGTGATCAAGGATGTCATGAAAGCTGTGATGGAGGATTTACAGTAAAAAAAAACCAACAAGAAAGAAAGCTAATGTAGATCAAACTAAGGGAAGGATGTCTTTGGCACTTGTCACGAGTATGTAATGTGTTTTTTCTTTAACCACCTCCCATGATCGGACGGCAAAGACAGAGCCGGCTAATGCACTGAAAGCTGCAGGGATAGTGACTGCAGTGTTGGGTGTCTGCTTGTGTTACCAAGTCGGTGGACGGAAAGGTCCTTACCCGGGTGCTAGCAGCCCCTCTCTGTGCTTGCTCCCGGGGCTCCCAGCAGCATCCCTTTGTCTGACAGCACCCTCCCCCCGGTGGCACGGAGGTTTCTTCTGCTGGAGCACATCCCCGTTGCTTCCCTCGTGCTTTCCAGTTCAATTTCAGGACTGGTCTCACGACCAAAGCCCGTTACTCGCTCCCCGCCGCTACCCGTTTCTCTGACAACGCCGGCATCAACTTAACTCCGGCCTTTGCTTCGCGTACCGAGACCGGCCGCGGTGGCGTGCCTCGGCGCCGCCCCGCCGCTGCGCGCAGAGGGCCGCAGCCGCGCTCGGCCGGAGCATCCCAACGCTGTCCTCTCCGCTCTGCCCAGCCCCGCGGTACCTGCCATCAGGCACGGCTCGTTGCGGAGCGGGGCTGTCCCCGCCGACACCGACCACCCGCCCTCCGCAGGTGGGTGTCGATGAGCGCGGAGGGCACCTTGGCCGGCGGGCGGGAGCGAGGGGCGGTGCGGAGGGGCTGCGGCGGCGCGGCTGCCCGCCCCCTGCCTCTCTCCATCCATCCCTCGCTCCCATCCCTCCCTCCCTCCGTCAGACGGGCGGGGAGCTGCGGCGGGCGGGAGTGCCGGGGCGCAGTCTCCCGGGCCGCAGCGGGGATGCACCGCGGATCCCGGCGAGGAGGTGGGCGCTGAGCGGCGGCGCTGGGGGCGCGCAGGGGGGCCGGCGGCAGGGAGTCGGGCCCAGAGCCGGAGCAGCCGGACAGGCAGTGCTGGGGAGCAGCGGGTCGGGTCGTGCCGTGCCGTGCCGTGCCGTGGAGCCAGGGCTCGGCCGGGTGCCGGTGTGGGAGGCGGCTCTCGGCGGTTGCGGGAGCGGGCCGGGGCGCGGAGCCGGCGGGCCCGGAGTGGGGTCTATGGCCTGGTCCGGCGGTGGCTGCTGCGGCCGGCCCCGGGGCGAAGCCGAAGCATCCGGACCTGGGGGAGACACGACGAGGTTACGTAACTGGATCCGCGCCGCGGGATGCGCCTGTGTCAGCCCGGCCTGGCAGCATAATCGGCGGTTTTATCTCCCCTTCCCTGAAGAGCAATTGAAAATGCCCCAGTAAACTGCCTGGTCCGTAATAGTGAATTGTAGATCAGATGTTACTGAGTTGATAAGATCTTAGCACACCTTTTTGTTTTCATTCTGCCTTTCTCTCTCTCTCAAAAAAGGAGGCAGGAACGGCCTGTACTCCCTATTTTATAGCACTGCTGCAAAACCTTTGCAAGTACTTGCAGTATGCATGGATTCATTAGAACAGCTGTTTGAAAATCATCTGTTTGCCAGAAGTGCTGATGCTTAAAAGGACCGTCTGACGTGGCGTTTGCCATTGGCCAGTCATTTCATTTTATTTTATAGCTGCTTTAGCGTTTGCTGCACAGCTACATTGTTGATATTCTTCCTCAAAGCTTCAGCAATGCAGATACTATGGACTAATAGGAACTGAAACAAAAGACCTTGCTATACTTCCCAGAGTGAATTAGGAATCCAAGGTCGAACAGCAAATTGCAGCGCAACTTGCATGGGTAACGTAACTGAACAGAGCTGTTCACAAATCCTTATTAGAGTTTAAGTGAAAAGTGTTCCTTAAATAGGCCTTTACTAAGCAGATGAAAAAAAAAATTGCTCAGTGAAGGTGTGAGGAAATAGCTATTTTAGGAGTACAATTAACTATATCAGCTCGATTTTAATGGAACTGGTACAGTTAATTGCATTCCTAGCAGATTTTCTGTTCTCCAGATGATTAACTTGCAGAATGATACCAGCTCAAAGACTGCAATCTCATCACACATCTAATGGTTTCTGTATAATGTAATTGTGTTCGGTTGATAGTAGTGCTTTGCTAACAACCAGCCTTTGCCCATATTGCTGTAGGTACTATAATTAGAATTTTTTTCTCTTGGTGGTATGACATGACCTTGACCTTTAGAGGTTAAGCAGATGTGGTTGTTACAGATCACAGTATCTCGTTCATTTAGTGAAGCATTTATCTTTATGTATGTATAATAAATAGGAGTTTTATTTTTGTTTGAAAACTACGCAAGAGAAAGACTACTTTCTTTTTCCTCTCCGTTTGAGATACATTTTCAGAGATGTGTGCAACAGTTATTATTGAAAACACCCTAAAGAGGTTTATATTTAAACTACCTTTTCTGTACAAGTAAATGGCAGGATGTACATCTGGAAAAACAAAATATTGCAGGATTTGTGTCTGAAGACCCCCTAAACATTTTCTCTTGCTAGTAAGGGCTGGAAAAGGTACCTCTTGTTGGGCTGTGGTTCTTTGAGCTGCTTCTTCCACTTTGTATTAGTTTGCTATTATGCTGCCAGATCCTCCTTAGTATGAGCCATACTGTTAAGGATCTCGGTAGCAGTCTTTCCTATTACTGGCCCTATTTTGTTCTTAGCCCATTCTGAGACCTTATTCATAAATCTCTGCGATGCTCCAAGTTTCTGTTATGGGTTTTCTAGTCTTTAGTTTGCTCCAGTTCCACCCAGAAGTTGCAAAATACTGGTTCACATAACTGTAGGAACTAGTGTGGGTGTTTTTGCCAAGTGCTGGTGTTGAAAGGCTGTACTCTCTCTATATATATTTATATGCTTGGATGTGTTTTTTATACAACCATCAAAATGATAACTTTGCTTACAGGTGTTAAGGGTTACTGTGCAGCTCAGCAGCCCTTCAGACTGTACTCCCAAAGCCACCATGGCTGTGGAAAGATAAAGTCTTGTGACTTCTTAAGTGGAGGCATCCCCTACATGCTTCACTATTGCAAGTACTGCTGGAGATGGGGGCTGCTTTCCTTTGCCACTTCTTCAATCCATGCTGGAGATGAAGGCAGAGAGTGTTCATAGCTCTGCTTTATTTTCCATGGAGTCCTTTGGCACATGTGTGTGTGTGTGGGATATGTATGTGTGTCTATCCCTTGGTGCTTCACATTTCTTCTGAGGTATGGTCTGCCACTGAATTTCTCAGTGTGACAGAAGGGAATGGTTTTGCTCTTGTTTTGCCAAATACATGCAAATACATGAGATGTCAGCATGGGTTTTCTCTGGGGATATTTTTCATATTATTTATTTATTTATTTTATATAATCCTTCAGATTCCTGAGAACTTATGCTTCTATACTGTCATGGTTTAAGCCTAGCTGGTAAATCAGAACCATGCAGACATTCACTCACCCCCTCCCAGCTGTCCCCCCCTTCTCCCCCCCACTCCCCTACAGGACTGGGAGGAGAATCCAAAGAATGTAAACCACATGGGTTGAGATAAGAACAGTCCAGTAACTAAAGTATAATACAAAACTACTACTAATAATGAGAAGATAAATAACAAGGGGAGAGAATATAAAACTAGAAGGGAAAAGGAAAAAAAACCCAATAAACACAAGTGATGCACAATACAATTGCTCACCACCTCCTGACCGATACCCAGCCTGACCTGAGCAGTGATCTGCCTTTCTGGATGACTCCCTCCAGTTTATATACTGGCTGTGGCGTGCTGTGGTATGGAATACCCCTTTGGCTAGTTTGGGTCAGGTGCCCTGTCTTTTCTTCCTCCCAGCTCCTCTCTGGCACAACATGAGAGACTGGAAAGTCCTTGATCAGAGTAAGCATTACTTAACACACCAGTATTTTAGTTGTTGCTATCAGCGTTGTTCCCAGACTAAAGCTGAAACACAGCACTGCACCAGCTACTAGGAAGGAAAACAAATAACTGTTATAGGTGATACCAGGACATAAACCATGCAGCGTTCTGTCTGGAGGGCTGCTTTTCTTAAGTGACATTAGTCCTCTAGGTCAGCTCTTCTGTGCCACACTGGAGAACCTGCTGTCACTGATGCTGGTATTATAGTGGGAGGGGGAAACTGCCAGTGTTTCACTGCTGAAGGGTGTATGTGTCTATATTTTTAATATGTGGGTATGTATACACTGCCCTGTCCCACTGGCTTAATTGACCCTTATGCCTTGTATGTAGGGTAGAAAATAATTATCCATTACCCCTGTCTTTTCTAATAATTTTTAAGAACACTGAGCAATTCAAACAGTTCCCAGGGATTTCTGGTGTACATGATGATAATAAACTGGGAAGCTTTATTTTCATATCTTTTTTGGGTAACTAAATGTTTGCTGGTTCTGAAGCTTTTGACTATACTGGCATGGGAAAAGGCAGCAGTTTCTGTAGATAATTTTCATGGGAAATGTTACTCTGGGCAATTGTACTTCTAAAAGGAATTTCTCCAAGAATTTCCTTCAGGCTTGTGTTTCTTAAGATGAGTTTAATGAGATGGGAAAAGAAAAATCCTTCCCAGTGGAATACTAAAGTAAATGGATACTTTTTTTTCCTCTGTGTGTGTGTTGAATTTGCCATATCGAGGTTCTAGATGTCGAAGGAAGCAGCAACAGGTACTATACACAAGCGAAAGTAAACCTGTTCAGGCCATGTGAGGGATGTTGGATTCAAATCATGGCTTTGGTGATAGATAGGGAAACTCTCCATCTGTGAGGAGTCTAATGCTGAGAAAGTTTCATAATGAGGTAACATGAATTGTATTCTGTTTTAATATTATGAAATACTAAGGAATACAAAGTTATAGAATAGTTTGTGTTGCAATGGACCTTTAAAGGCCATCTAGTCCATCCCACCTGCAATAGGCATAGCCCTTTTTCTGTGTTATTCCTTCCAGAAGAGCTGAAAACTGGTGGAAGGACCATTTGGTGCTGAGAACTGATAAGCCAGTGAAAAGGAGGACAGCTGAATCTGTAACATGGAAGATAGGAGAAGGCCATGGGAGTTATCATGCATAGACAGTCAAACTCTTGTCTTTTAGGGAAACTTCTGGGCTGAATAGACTTATTAAGATACTAAGGGAGGAAAAAAGTCAACAAAATACTACAGACAATTGTTGAAAGAGAGAAAAAGCAGAGTTGAAGAAATGTTTGGTTTTTTTTTTTGTGTGTGTTTTTTTTTTTTTTTTGTTTTTTTTTTTTT
>NDXB01012600.1:230771-263921 GCA_002631895.1 Agapornis roseicollis | reverse complement strand
TTTTTTTTTTTTTTTTTTTGTGTTTTACCTTTTTTGAGGGGGGTTGGACCAAGTGATGTCCAGAGGTTCCTTGCAACCTAAATTGCTCTGTAACTGTAACTGTTCTGGCATTAGAGTCCAAACCCAGACAGTTCTATTTTCTATTTACAGTGAAAAATAGATGGTGCTTAGAAACTCTGAATTGTTTCTTTCTGGAGTTTGTGTATGAGTTCTGCAGAATTTCCAGGTAGGTTAGTAGGTGGTTACAGAGTAACATGTGTCAGTATGTCACAGGGCTATATATAGTTATGGGTACTAGTAGCGCGCTGCTGAATTTTGAAGCTTCTCTTTCAGGGAAAACTATAGACTGGTTGTTTAAATAGTTTTGATGTGAACCCTTCCATCACCAACTTAAAAACCAAAAAAGATTGTGTCTCATTGCTTGTTACTTATAACTTTAAAAAGAGAAGCTTTGAAGGAGAAGGAGGGGGAAATTGGAGACAGAAGACTAAGAGGTTAGTTCTGCAGTTATTATGATGGCAGTTGCAATGTTCCAAATCTTAGGAGAGCTTTATAATGATCCTTAGAAACACCTCACTATAGCAGAGAGAACACCTGCGTTTTGAAATGGAATGAAATAATCTCCTTATTGGTTTTTTTTGTTTGTTTGGGGTTTTTTTGTTTGTTTATTTTGTTCTGAGTTTATTTTGTTTTGTTCCTTAAAGGTGAATATATTTTAGTACTACTAGAGAGCACTTAAAGGAAGGAATGGATACATTAACTTGAAGTATAAAGAAAAAAAACCTCTATTTGTTTGTGAGCTTGATACAGAGTTGCAAGAACTTCAAGTAGCAGGTGTCATGTTGCATTAGATTCAAAGATTAAGTTTTCTACCAAGAAAAAAAAAAATCAATATTTCCTTCTTGGAAACTTCTATTTCTTGCTGTCTTCTTGCTGGGAGAAGCAATAAATAACTGAAGTAGTAGCCCCAGTTGCAGTAGATGAGGGAGCATGATGTGGGACATGCACATACCTCTGACACTTGGAAGGCTGAGCCAGAGGGGAACAGATTGGTGTGAGGTCCAGGCCACTGGCCAGGACTTGGACAAACAGAGCGGTTGGGCAAGCATTCTGTTCCTGAAGGTTTCTGATGGCATTGTCACCTGGACTTTGATTTGTGTTATAGAATAGACCAACAGGAACAGAAATGCTGCACCCGTCCTTTATAAACCAGGACTAAATTATGTGGCAGGGAGTGCCATCTTTCTCTTCACATAGCCACCCCACCCTGTTCCCCAGTGACAAACTCAGTGTGGATAAGGTGGTGTTAAACAGGATTTGAATCAAGAAAAGTTTCTATGAGCATCTTATAGGAATGGTTCCCAGCTGGTGATTCTCCTTCCTGTTTCCCCTCTACCTTCACCATCTCTCTCCCAAGTGTGGTCAACCTGCTTCCGCAGTGGCACTGCAGATAGGCTCTTGTCCTTACTTTCACACTTACAAGTGTTTTTGTGCCTGATGCACGCAGGGTTGCCTGACGCCCTTGTGATCTAGTTCAGGAAAACAACTTTTAACTGTTTCTTTCCTCCTGTTTTTGAAAATGCAATTCAATCTTGTGTGATTGTCCTGATAAGGAGTGATCTTCAGGGGAAACTGGAAAGACAAAACCACTGGTGGAGAGCAACAGAAATGGCAACAAATGTACCAGATAAAGGGACTTTTGGCATGTAAACAGGAAGCTGGCATGGCTCATTTAATAACATGTTTCTTGCCCAGTGGAATGGGTCAGCTGGGTGAGAAGGTGGTGGTTGATGCTGGAAATACTTGGTTGAAAGGAAGAAGCTTCAAAATAAAAAGACCAGCTTGTGGAGGTCTGAAACTGGCAGTTGGTGTTGAGTCATATTGGTGTCCCTCTGACTCCAATGTAAGCATGCATACGCATCCCTCTGGGAAGTAATTATGTCTCATGTTTAAAGTATGTGTTTCTTGGTTTCAGTTTGTTTCTGGAAAACAGGCTTTCTTCAGAAAATGTTTGCAGAAAACAGAAGGGTGGGAATGATACAAGATTTCAGCTATAGAGTACTCAGAGGATGAGTCTGGGTGTAAAGTATCCATGCTGGAAGGTTAGCTCTGTAGCCATACAAATTCTGTCTTTTATTGAAATGGTCATTGATGCATAAAATCCATCTTCTTTTTTCCTTCTTCCTGTCAGCTAAATGCAAGTTGCCCTTCCATATTCATTTGCACTTGACAACTGTGTGTTTTTGTGCATCTAACTTCTAGTAACTGTGGTCAGGTCAGAGTCACTACCTAGTTTGATGTTCTTGGATGACATAATCATGGGCAAAAATAACCCATTCTCCGAGTGAAAAAAAACCCACCTAACCCAGTTCTGTAACTCTCCTGTGTTTGTGTGAGTGTGCAAATATGCTATGTGTAGTCAGGATACTATGGAACACTAAATCTAAAATATATGGTGATTCACGGAGCCGGCTTCTCTCAGTCCCTCCTATGACTGGTAGTGTAGCCTACAAATAAACCCCATGGTCAGTTTGCAGTATATGATTCAGAGTGATATGCAATGAAAAGTAATCTTTAAAAAGACCTATGACTTTCTTTGGTAGTTGCACACTCTGTTCACTCCTTGGTCACCATAAATACTATTGGGTGACAAAGCTTGCAAGTAATATTTAGAATGGCTTCTGCTTCTAATACAATGATGATTGTTTTTTCTTCTGAAATGTGAGTTGAGGATTAGTGGGTTAGACCCCAAACCAGGTCATAGCATAAGGATTAGAATTAGCCAAAATGACCAGCTCTCAGGCCCTTATGGGACTCTTCAGTAGCTCCATACGGTTATGCAGTATCTGTGAGTGTAAGGAATAGGAGCAGTTTCAAAAGTAATCTATGATATGCTTTTTAATTTTCATTTCTGGCTATGCTAAGGTTACTAGATCTGCAAAACTGTTGATTGCTCTTCGGTGTAGTGGTGAACGTGGCAGCTTAGGTTCATAATGCTTGCCCTTTCCATAACAGCTGCTGTGTGTCCATCTGGACAAAGCAGTGAGAATGTGCTACAAATTTATGTAAAGTGTTGTGAGCTACACTAACCACAGGAGAGCGAGTGGCAGATTCTTTACCTTTAAAAACCATTGATTCCAATTTATAATTTTCTTTTGTTTTTCATCGTATTTTTTGCCAAATCAATGCAATATGAACTTATGAACAGTCAGTTCAAATAGAGGAGTTAGTAAAGCAGCCATGTTGTAGTCACCTGGCCTTTCTTAAAGCTGTGATATTTTTTGTATTTCCTTTTGATTCTAGGTTTCCCACTTGAAATGCCCAGAGCAGTTCCCCAGGGGACATGTAACAGATCACTATTCATAGTTCTACTGGCATTTATGCACCTTCTTGATTGCTTAATTTTCCCTCTAACCTCTATAGATCCAAAGATATACTTGTCCTCTCTGTGTGCACTTTCTAGTAGTTGAAATGTTGTTCAAACTGTTAATGTGTTGTACTAGGGCTGAGCAGAGGGTTGAGGGGGAAGGATCATCCCCTTCAGCTCTGATACCTGCCAAATGTCCAATCCAGAGATGTGCTGGCCCTTGTCTAACATCTCATGGTGCAAATACACTATGGTATTATTAGACCCTGCCACCACTTTACACTATTTCTGGTATAATTACTTTCTGATATATTCATTGTTAGATTCCCCCACAATGTGCTTTAGAATTTTGAGAGATTTATTCAGTATTTGCAAATTATAATGCTTTCATCTTAACTTCGTGAGCATTTTAACTCAAATCATTTTGCATAAAGCTATCATATAATGTCAGTTATAAACCTGTGCTGTACCTCTTTGCTAGTCTATGTACTATTCACTATTTGAATTATTTTAAAGTTGCACAGCATTCTTTTATAAAGGCTAAATATATTGACTTCGACACTTTATACTTTTTTGTTTTTAAACAAAGAAGTTTCATTTCTTGATGCCGCTGCATGTGTTCAATGGTAAGCTCTCTTTTTTCTTTCTTCTGTTCTGCTTCATTTGGTTGTGAACAGAGTGCTCAGTATAAAGAAACACAGAACATGCTTGTGGAGGGCATGGCAGATTTCTTAATTTCATACTCTAACATCTCTGGCAACATTCCCACATGGAAAGCTGATGGAAACAAACTGCTCTTTGGGCCACAGATATGTTAAGGAATGTGTAGTTCTGCTTTCTTGGCTACTTCTGGGGTAGTTTGCCATGAAAAATATGTCATAGCTGTGTGATACAGCACTGAAAAAACCCCCACCAATGTCAGATGAGTCTGTATATAGATGAAATTTACTTTCTTACAAAGAAATGCAATGAGTGCAGACTACTTTTGAAGCTATATTTTTTAAAGAGGTGCAGTGGTGTGTTCATTACTTTTCTGGGTTTCCAGCATCAAGATGTGTTTTCTCAGTTTTTGCCCTGTTTATCATTCTGCCTTTCCTCTGCAGGTCACTTCCTACCCTTTAATATACTCTCTAAATTTTGGTGCTGAGCCCGGGCTCAGCAATTCCCTCTGGGGAGACAGGAATGTCTCCTTGCCCAGACTGCCAGTGCTCCATGCCTCTCCCTTCCAGCTGCACCTCGTGTCCTGGCAGATGTAGTCTTCCGTGCTCCTTCTGATGGTCCTTTGCAATCTCAGGAGTTGGTCGATGGAGGCTGTCAAGGTTTGAGGAGTACGAAAAGAGAAAAAGCATTGGTAAACAAAATGCCTGGAAATTCACAGTGTAAGAATACCAAGGAAAAAAGGTTACTTTCCTAATGGACTGTATCTCTAATAGCAGTCTAAGGTGCCATTTCTTAATGGCAGCAAGTGAAATGTTCTTGTGCTTTATGCTGGTGATTCTGTCAGGGTGGGTTATACATTTCAAACGTGCTGAAGCACATGCTGAAGCAACTGCTAAATGTGAGTTTTGCATATAGAAGGACAAGTCTGAACAAAAATAAATATGTATGTGCATTATGAGATCCAGGAAGTAATCCAAGCAGATCCCTCTGAAGTTTTTCTTTTTAAACAATCTCAGTGTGTTGCAGAAATCACTTTCAGTTCTTTAGGTTTCTGCAAGTTGCAGCACAGAAAATCAATCCTTTTTCAGCTAATGTCAGTTTCTTTCAGTTACAGGATAAATGAGGAAGTGTGAGGCTCCCAGTCTTCACTGACTTGTGTGTGCTTCCCAGACAACTAAACATTATTTATCTTTATCTTTTGCATAATGTGTACTTAGTGCTAGTCATTTTGTTCTCATTGCTAACTGTTCCTTGTGTTTATGAGTTAAATACTCAAATAATGATGGCATAGTGGTGTTTTTTTAAGACCTTTATTCAAGTACCTCAGATTAAGAAAGTGAATATTTTATTAAAAATTAAACTTTGTAAGGAGCTGAAAATGATTCCTGTCATGGGTTAGTTTTCTGCTCATTCAGTAATGTGGTGGCTCGTGTCATCTTTGTAGTCGCTGGGATTTGTCAGTGTTTAAGTATTGATACTGTGGGGGGTTTGTTCTTCAGTTTAATTTCTATAAACTTGCAGTGTTAGAATTTATATATCCCTGGACAAACATTTCCTACTGATATGTTGGCAGCAGCCAAATGTATTTAATTTTTTAATTTTGTTTGCTGCTTTAATGATCTTCTAGCTATCCCTATCCTCATCTTTTGAAAATACTGTAGATTGGAATTAGGGAAATTATTTTTTTATTACCTGAAGCAAATATGCACTTTGCATTTCTGTTTCCATAGATTTACAGAGAGTAGCAAAAGGGTGGCATAGAATCATAGAATAGTTAGGGTTGGAAAGGACCTTAAGATCATCTAGTTCCAACCCCCCTACATGATCAAAGGCAACACAATGGGTCACAAGTAGAAGGCAGAAAATGTCAAAGTTTAAGTTTTGCTCATCGTTTCTGTTTTGCTAATATGGGTGTGTGCACATATGAGCAGTATGTAGGAGGCAACAGCATTTGCTCTGCCAGATGAGAAGTAGAGAAACAAAGTACTTTAGGTCAACGGTGCTCCATTCGAGGAGGAGGTGAATCTTGCAAATAATGACACTAGAATTTTGTCCAAGTTCCTCCCATGATGTTTACTTTACTGTTGCTGCAAGGTTTGCCCAAACATAAGAGCAATGTCACTTGTTGGCAGTGGCTGACAGGGGCTGTGTGATGTGAAGTTTCACTTGACCTATGAAAATAAAAATGGGGAATGCATATCTCAGAAAAAGGGCATGAGGAGAACACGATTTAGCAAACAGGCTCAGTTGTTCAACATGCAGGGGCAGAAACTTTAAACAGAGATGGAATATTTCCGCATTTGGGTTATGCCCGATTGCGGATTGCGACAAACAGCTCTGAATGAACATCTAAACCTATGTGCCTTGTTCAGACACAGTGTGAATACGTGCTGGACAGCCAGGCATTAGTCGGTTTGGGCAATCTCTGTAACTATGCTTGTATCTACAAACCTGTAGCTATCTACTTTGATTAGCAGCCCTGCAGCGAGCTGAGCAGCGTATTTCAGTATTTTTCATTGTAATGAACATTTTACATGCCTCAGTACATTTAGAACTATGTTCTAGGTCTTTCTGCACATAAACCTGTATTTTTCTGGTTTTGTTATTAGGCTATCTAGCTATAATAGGCAATGTCAGTATTAAAGAGAATGCATAAAGGAAAGTCCAGTCCTATTACTAGATTTAAAAGAGAATATGACAATTTACAAGTAGTGTCGAAGACTAAACCATCAATATTTTAAAGGAATGGATAGTAGACTTCAATCTCATAGCAATCATTTGTCACAGCTGCTTGTTGTCTTGCTGAGTATCTGACTGGAGTGGTGTAGAACTCGAGAGCAGTGCCTAGCACAGCTTCAGAGAGGTGCTTTTGAAAGGAAAAGAAATAACAGTGAGCGAGCTGAATGTCCTGACTTTCCAAAATGCATGGTGAAGTCCGGCTTGGCAGAGCAAATGCTGAGGATAAACTTGAGGTTTTCATTCCAGAACACTGCAATTTCCAACTGAATATCTAAGTGCTTTTCCCTGCGCACTCCTTCTTCCCCCCCGCCTTTTAGATTTTTTATAGTTGGGAAGCTGTCCCAAAACATTTGTTAGGTGTCACTGTGTAACATTAATGCAATTAACCTTACAAGCCCTTATTTCTTCCTTAGTGTATTTGCTTGGTAGACTTTCAAGAATCATTTTACTTCTATTTCTATTGTTGATTAATTTTGGAACAGGTACTGCATACATCAGGGGAATTTCTCTTCTGTGTAAATGGCTATGGGCATCTTGGCTGAAGTTGCTGATACATATTTGGCTACACACTGACTTACAAGCTATTGTCAAGGACTAAGTAATGTTGCAAAAATAAATGAGTTACTTAAGAAAATTACTGTTGTCCTTACAGTTGGAGTGATCTCTCCTCCAGAAGAAGAAGAAAAATTGTAACAGAATGTGAAAGTTGATGTTGAGATAAAATAAACGTCACGGTTAACAAATATTTTATGATGTTGGGGTACGAAATTGTCCTAAAGTGCCCTAAAAAAAAAAAAGTGGCTGAGTATGGTTGCTCCTTCAGTGGCAATATACACGTTCATTGAAAGCTTCAGTTGAAAAAGTCTGACTAGGTCTCACTTTGGAGTAGAGCATTGGTACTTCAGTGTAAGTCTTCTGATGTAGCTTTCTGGGGGTACATTTATTTGTAAAAATGTCAGTATTATGACTGGTATTATATAATAGTTTTTGAGGTAACATTTCTGCATAAATAAAATATATCACAATATATTTTCACTGTTTAGATGATGGTTGACTTGGAGTCAGTGCAGTCCAGCAGTTTTATTTTAGTACATTTACAAATACTGCGTTGCCCTGCATGTAACCTGAGTTTGTAATTTGTGAACAGTAATAAGGAGCAGAGGGAGAAATTTTTTCTGTATTTCTACTTCTGCTGTATCTTTTATCATTTTTAATATAATAGCATTTTATCATTCATACTTCTGGCATTACTCTTGCATCTATTATAAATATACTTTTGAGGACTATGGTTGTGCCTAGAGATTGCTGTCAGATAACGTTAGGAGATTTCTCAGTAGCTATGAAATCAGTAGATAACAGCAAGAGAAGCTTAAAAAATAGATTCCAAACTTCAGAAAAAGCTGATGACTTGAGTCGCAATTTCTGACGCAAGCTGTTTAGGTCTTTATGACCAGCAAAACATGAAGTAAATCCTTCTATCCCGTCTTCTGCATCAGCAGTGGTACATAACTGTTTTGTTTCATAAACATGTGGGATTCCCCTGAAGAGGGAAGAGGATGCATGTATTTTTTGTATTTGGGTCACCAGTTTTATTCATACAAATTCATTATTAGAATGCTGTCCATATTTTGTTGAATCTTGCTTTGGAAAAAGCAGATTTGTCAACATCTCACTTGAGAGTAAGAATCTCTCAGAGTAGGAACAGTGGTCCCTGATTTGTCAATGTCAGTGAGCAGAGAGAGGAGGGATATGTAATGAACTGTCTTTGATCAGAGTCTGTGATACCTAGCACAGATTCTTGGCTCTGGTGAAGACCGCAGATTAAATCTTACTGTGGTTGTTAACAGCCAGGCTGGAGGTCCGGATAGGATTCTGGCAACTGGGAGGTTTAGTGATACAAGAATGAAGTCTGCTGTCATGAAAGAAAATTTTTAGTGTCCTATCTTGAGCACATGTCTATACCGAATGCTGATAAAGGCTTCCTTTTCAGGTTCAGAATCAGTCCTAATAGAAATGCAGGGGAATGTTGTGCTGCTTCTTCCTGAGAAATCATGACAACAGTAATTGAAACAACCAGATTTATGTTCAGCTGCTTACAGCTGGAAGTGTTTTTGTTATCTTTAACCCAGCGTTAATTTAGGTCACCCTTTAAGTAAAACAGACCATGTAGCTTTCTCTCTTGACTCTATGGCAGTACCAAATGTCCAGAGAATGCTGTTAATTTTGGTGCTAGCATAGCGTATGAAATTTCAGCTTCTAATATTGATATTATTAATTAATTAATAGTTTATGCTGTGTTTATTATTTTATTTATCTTTCTATTTATTTATACTGGGTATCCTCCTGTCTTCCTACTTCTAAGTATGGTTTCACGTCTTTAAAGATTGTTTCATTGAAGGTGAGTGTAAATATGCAAGTGCAGCAAGAGTCTGTGAGTCTGTGATACCTCTGCCCTGTGATTTGAAGCAGTCAAGCAGTGTCCTTCTGGAGTGCCACTGAAATAGATGAAGGGCTACATGTTCTGTGAACTCCAAAGCATGCATAAGAAAAAGTGTCTTCCAAAATTTAGGTAAAAATTAGGTAAAAATTGAAACCAGAATACAAATGCACAAAACCCTGTTAAGTCGTGGGGTTTTTGTCATTGGTTGTTTTGTTTTGTTTTGTTTCTTCTTCATAACAGCGAATAGTGCAAGGAATATTTTAACTCATAATTTACTCACATAGCTCTTCAGAAAATGAACACACCATCAATAGTAGTAGTTGCAAGGACAAGTCTTAGTTTAGTTTTCCTTTTATTTATCTCCTGAATACAATCCATCACTGTCACTTGTTTTATTAACATTTCAGAATGCATAATAATTTATAATAGAGAAATATGACTCCTGTTGTCTCTTCCTTCAGGCTTAAATAAGAATAATATCTTCTCATAGCTATTTGTATTATGTATGTTAAAGCAGCATTATGAAATTGAAAATGCTTCTGAGTATGTTTTATTAAAGTTGAAAGCCCCTGAGTGTTAATATCAGGGTTATCACTGACCTTGTCGATGTATTAAGCGCTAGCGGTAGTGTTTCAGGATGCCGAATGTGTTGATAGTCAATTAACTGTGATCTTGGCCTCTCTGATGGTCTTGTTCATGTGTTCTCAGTGGTAAAATCTGCTTTCTTATGTCAGAGAACTGGAGTGCTTTTCTTGGACAGGAAAAATGCCTGCTAATGTAAAACATTTGTAAGAAAGAACCACCCTTTCTGGAAGGAAGTTCTGTGGCCAAAAATAGTTCCAACTGCCTGCAAATCTAGCTAAACAAACACTATAATGGAGCCTTCTCATCAGCTGTGGCTAAATACGTTCTCCAGAAATTGTTAAAGTTGTATCTCTTACTCAGTTTAGTGTGAGCTATTCTCAGTCTTTGGGAGCTAGGATGATCCATGGGACAAAAAGGATTGTAGTTAAGACAGCATCCTTAGAAAAGTACTGCTAATGGCTTTGGAAATATTTTTTGTTCCCTTTTTTCCTTTCCTCCCCATGAAAGATGAGCACAGGCTGGCTGTGACGCATTGGGTCTGTTGAGCCCTGTGTCCGGCCTCTGGCAGTAACTCAGAGCAGGGAGCACATGCTGCTCTTACCTGCCCTTCACCAGGCACTGTCAGACTGGGAGGTGTCTCACTCAGGTAGCTCCAGATCCATCTTTCCTAGATATATCACTTTCTAGACCTTAAATCTAGTATGTGTATGTGCTTGCTATAGTGCACTAAAGTATGTGTGACATTGTAGAAACTCAGGGAAGATAGATAGTGCATCCAGTAATGTGGGCTATTTTCACTCAAGAGAAAATAAACACAATTAAAAGAAAATATTTTCCATCTTTCTGGTAGGGTCTTAAAGGATCCTCTGTATGTTTCTGTGTGGCACCTGCCACATGTTTCTCTGTAGTGATGAACACTGGAGAGGTTCTCTAGTGTACCCTCTATGGACCAGGCAGAAAATAGAGAGGCAGTACTTGGATCCACAGAAGAGGATTTTTGATTCTGCTAGATCAGGAAGTGTAGTTCACTGTACTCTGAAATAAGTTGCAGTTTTGTACTTTTGCTAGTGACTTTGGGTTGAAATTAGCAAACGCTTTCCGTAAAAGGAAAAACGGAGAAAAATTTAAGAAGCTGAAATGTCGTTTGAATATGTTTGCAATGAAATGATCATTTTGGTGTGTCTTAATGTTGAAATGGGCTTTTTGCCTGAAGTTACTTGAAATTTCTCCTTTCTTCCCCCTTTGGATCTCTAACTAAATAATATGCAGTATTGATACATGCAAAGTAGGTTATTATTATTTTTTTCAGTTAAAGATTTGAGGTTTATGAAACATGTCAATAAGCATGCCCAAGGCAAAACTTGTCTTTTCCAAAAACATAAGACAGACTTTTCTAGTTAAGAAAAGCCATCCCAGCATATGGTGTGTTTCTTTTAAGACACAAAATATTCATATACTGAAATGAATCTTCTGAGAGAACTTTGAGGCAATAGCTCTTAAAGCTGCTTCCTTTATTTGTTTCAGCAGAGATTTACTTTCTAAAAATTTTTCTTCCCAGTCTCTAAAAGATGTTAATAGTGCCCTGCCAAACTGTTGTTGACAGTCTATTTCTTGTAGGATGATGATATATATAGATATCTCTTTTTTGTATACTTTTCAAGCCAGGAGAAACGGAGATGCTTTCAGCAGGAGTCTAGAATAACATTAATGGCTCTGGCAGAGTGGTTGTTGTAGTCTTGTATGACAGCTGTTGTACACATTATCTTCCATGACTGTAGTTGTTCAATAGACTGGGTTTTATATGTGATTGACATGATATTGCATACAGGACCGCCTCATCTGTTTATTTTCAGTGCCTTGCTTGCTATAGCAGTAACCTGTGTTCACTGCCACCGTGCTAGTGTGACCCTCATACAGACCAGCAAAAAACCCATTTTGTTTGCTCAGCATCCCAAAAGACAATTAGGAATGGTTGCCCAAGCAACATAACATGCTTGTCAAATACCACAAGGATTGCTATGATGCCAGTTGGACCGTTGCATCAGAAGTGGCATGCTTCCATGCATGTTGAAACAGTGGAGTAGCAAAGGAATGTTGTTGCTTCCCGTTTTCTTTTATCTTTGTTTGGACTCTTTTCTGCTGAGGTGATAGAAAACATGCAAAGGCATGGAGTACAGAGAAGTAGGAATAAAAAATAAAAAGAAACATGAACAAGGGAAAGAATCCTGTGGGAAAGTGGGGGGATACTCTGCATTTTGGATGCAGGAACAAAGCAATGGAGAAAAATAAAAAGAAGAGTGTCAATGTGGAAGAAACATTTAAACAGAATAAAGCCATTTACAAAGGATAAAAAGGGGATATGTGGGAAATGTTGAAGGACTGGTGCAGAAGGGCAAAAAGGAGAAACACCCATTTTTAAGCATGTAGTAATTTATGTTAAAACTGTATTTCTTCATGAGCGGTACAGTTTTTGTGTTTGCTAAAAAATCTGTAATTATGGTTTTGTCATTTGGGGTTTATTTTTTTGGTTTTGTTTTTAAATAAATTAAAATGAAATCAACAGACTTATTGACGCTTTGATACTTGGGTTTGTTTCTCTAATACATCTGCCAAAGATCCCTTGTGGGTGCAGGTGGCTTATTGGTCTTGTGTGGTTAAAGCACACTTGTATTTTGCAGCCAACAGCGCACAAGGGAGCAATATGGCTGGTAGCACATCTGTCTGCCTTTTTTTCTTCTCAGCTTGAATGAAGAGCTACCTATTTACAGCTAGGATAACTGCGGGGAGCCTTGGCACATGTCCAGACAAAGGGCTCACACTCTACATCCATAGTGGGATGTTGCAGCTACTTTCCTGCTGTTAACCCACCTAATTTTCCTTGGTTTATATATGTATAATCTGTGAATTCTTGGATCGCTTATGTACTGTACAAAGTATTTGCTCCATCTGTTCTGAGCATTTGAACATTCTAATAAATTCAGAGCAATTCAGAGGTTTAGATCTTGAGTAGACTTTTACTGTAATAAAAATAATAATAATTTCTTTAGCCTGTAAAGAATTATAATGCATGGAAGTCTTTTGAAATAAAAGTGAAGCCATGAGAAGAAAACAACAACAAACTAAACAGGAAATAAAAATTACTCTCTTTCAGTGTTTTTCCTGAGAGATGTACATGTGATTGTTTGTTGCCTGAGGTCTCATTAAAAGTCAGTTAGTTCTGCCACTTACATGCTAGTTTTTTCAGTTCTTACAGAAAGGCATTCCTTGTTAGTTCATAAGCATTTGTGTTCTCCTTTAAGTGCTTTTCTGCTCTATAATGTCATTATGAATGATGTCATCTTTAAAGCCATTTTTTTTCTTCCAGTAGTGTAGTTAGATGGGATCAACAAAATCTGTTACATTAATGTGTGTTCTAATGTATTAAAATCTCATTTTCACTGGTCATTGTACTACCTTCCTTGTCAGCTACTTTTAATGCAGCTGCTACTGCTGACACTCAAAGTTAACATAGAATGCATGTGGAAATTGGTTTAGAAATAGGAACGCACTGGCGTATAAATTGCAGAGCTCTAATGCTAGTTACAGCAAAACGTGTCTGCCTTCTCTGGCTCCTTAACAGCTAGCATGACTTTATTTGATACTTTCATGGGGTCTACTTCTGTTCACATCCTATAATCTGACCAACGTCTCTTCATGTTATTGCATTATCTGTTGATAGGAAGGTGAAGTCCTGCTTGTCTCACCAGCTGCTTATACAAACACCAATTACCAAAGTAGTAGAACATAATGAACCTGCTACATAAGAGTACTGTTACAGGTTGCTCTGTCCTGTGCCTCTAAATTCATTCTTTAGAGCATCCCACTTCAAAAGGACCTATCTTTTTCTTTTGGAGAGTCTGCACTTGAGTTTCCTTTTTGCTAAAATGTTTGTAAACTTGAAGCAACTGTGCTAGCTAGGCATGTAAAATAGTCATCCTGCTGTAGAAATTTGAGCAGATTTCCTGTAAGAGCTTTGAGTCTACTATCGGGAATTTTTGTTTCAGTTAAAATTCAGGTATAAATCAAGTCTAAATAGAGATTTAAGAGGTTAGTTTTAGGATCCCCCTTGTAAAAAATCAAAACCATAACCAAAACTTGTTATCACTAAGATAAAAGTAACTAAAATTAAAAGATGATGTGTTTGGATAAAGCATCTGTGTTTATATAGAGACTTCTCTGTATTTTAGAGGATAAAAATTAGTACATTTTAAAGTTTAGTTGCAGATAAAATTCTTCCTGTCATTGTATGTGAGTTATAAATAATAAGCAGCAAGACCTAGCTTAATTTCCCTAACATTTAGGGTATTACTTTTTCCCTTCTACCTTGGAGTCAAGAACATTTATGATATGTTTGTATAAAGATTTATAGCTTTTGTCTATGGACTAAAAAAATAAAAAGTAAAAAAAAAGTCACTTTGTACTTTGCAAAGCTGTATACTTCATAGGCTCTGTAAATTCTGTCTGATGTACCTAGAATTTCTTGCATTTTAAATAATACATTCATGATAGTAAAGTGTTTCTAATCATCATAATCTCCTTTAAAAAGAGAAAATGCTCATTCTATAATTATAAACTTTTTTTCTCTTCTATTTCTCTCCTTTACCTCCAGCCTGTGTAATCTTCTTAGTGCTATTCTTCTGACCCTGTATTTCCCATGAGATCTGTGTGTATTATTATTTTTATTAGATTAAGATGGAATTCCTATAACATTTTCTGTATGTCTGCTCTTAATGTGATTGGGAAGGGATTCTCTGTGCTCTTTTATTTATTTATTTGCTTGTTTTCATATGTTGGAGTGCCTTGTCATAAATACTTATGCAAGCCAAGTGGATTGGTGAGTCACTGTGATGTTAAAGTCAGATTACAGTCATTCCTCCTTCCTCCATTTTACTCAGCTCTTCAGAGGTATATGGTCATCTGTAATAAATCATCTCTCTTGACCTCACTGATATATAAGTCTATTATTTTCTAATATGTTGTTACTGTGGCAGATGTAGTACAAACACAAAACAAAATAAGATAGAATATTTACTAGTATGCATGTCATAACTGAAAGTCTCTGTAACTCCAGTTACAGAGCTTTTCTGTGCTGCATGGTTCAGGACACATTCTAGTACTGATAGGTTTGGGGTTGTTTTGATAACTACATAATGAATTTTTATATTTGAAACCAATCAGATAACAAACTTTTTTTTTTTTACAGGGAGCTTTCATAATACTAAATTTTACTGAAACGCTCCTATATGCATTAGGGAATTTTAAGAGTATAGGAAGAGATCAACGTTGTCTTGCTTGGCCTGCTATGTAACACAAGAGAAAAACCTCCACTTGTAATTTTTGAAACAATCCAATTGATCTGCACTATATTTTTTTTTAACAATAATTTTACTCTTTGCTTATATCAACCCCTTTCAGAAACATAACAGTACAGAAGCAGAAGAAACCACCTGAATTATTGAATCCAGCCTACAGTATCACATGCAGTCGTGTAGTGGACAGTAAGTCCAGAAGGTCTGTAAAAGCACCTGCTGTGGGCAGAAGTCAGAAATATATCTAGCGTCATAAATCCTATTGTATCAAAATCCCAGAGATAAAAACATGAATTGCACTACCACAAGAGCATGAGGTACTTGGGAGCATTATGTCCCCAGCAAAGTGCTCATACTCACATCATGTGCCATGCTTCTTTCTTTCTTGCAGTCTCTCCATAAGCCCTGGAAACCTGAGCTAGAGGAAAAACTTGTTCTGATCCTAGGTCTGGTAATCAGATTAACTCTCGAAGTATGCAAGTCCTTGAGAAGCTACTCATTGCCATTAGGATCATCAGTGTTTCTTGTTTGGTACCAGATGTGCCTCCCAGAAATCTCTGATGGTTCAAGGTCTCCCTGGAAATATGATGGTGGAGGAATAGGACACTTTCAGGTGTGGGCAGACTGCTGGCGCCAACAGTAGAAAGTGATCTGACTCAGTTAAGAAAAAAGAAACAGCAGACCCAGTGTTGGACAGTATACCTTCCAGCAACATCTGTTGTCTTCCCATTTCAGAAACACCTGACAAACTGAACACAAATCAAGTTGTTCTAGTAGTCCTGCTTGAAAATGTGCATTTTATTTTTAGTATATGTTAGTTTAAACTTGAGAACAGTGCTGTGTTTCTCTCTCCAAATACCTGAATTTAGAGCCAGCTGAAATCTAAGACTTTGTAAATCACAGTAAGTATGAGCATTGGTGACTGAGATAAACTTCTGCTGCTAGTTAAATATGTACAACAAGGAGGAAAACAACAGCACATTTAAAAAGCTTCTAGCTGGATTGTTCCAAGACAAAAGGAGGTCACAAATGATTTTACTATATGAGCTTCTATTAAATGTGATGTTTGTGAGTTGTGGTTTTTATTTACATTGTTTAATAAGTGTAGAAATGTTTTTCTTCACATTTTTGAGGCTGGAGAAGTAACAGGTTGCAAAACCCACTGAGAAGATGGGCTTGGTGGGATGGTGGGAAGAGAGAGAAAAGGAAAGGCAGCCACGTGATTTATGAATTTCCATTGATAACACTCACTAAACTGTGATGGTCAGAATAGTGATGCAGAAGCCCAATGTGCTGTGACCAGTGGCAAACCTTACATACATCTTACATGGGTTTCTTTGCTTAAATAGCAGCCAATTTTGGAGATGCAACATGCCATTAATTCTTGTAGCATTAATTTATGATACATTGGATTAAAGAATAGATTCTGTCATAATTTCAGCTGATTGTATTTTTCAGGATAACAGCTTTCCTGAAAAAGTGACAGTACAGCTAACAGTGGGCTCAAAATGTTGACTCTGTTTCTCTTTTATAATTTTATTTGTGTGGCAAGTTTGAGGGTGCTCTTTAACTGATTTGTATTTTGCCTTAGTCTGGAACTGCTGCACCCTTATCTCTCATGTGGCTTCAGAGACTTGCTTTGTAGCCTTGCAGGTATAAAGATGATGTATTTGGACATTGTGTCCTCTGTTTGTCCTGGCTCTAATAGTGGCTCTTCTGGTTCAAGAAAGGCAATACAAGCAGCATCTGCGACTTTGCAGCACCATCAATCTTCCTAAGTATGTCAGCTTCTTCCAGTGAACAAGTACTTAATGGCCCTATTTTCTCCTTTGGTGGGCTTGCTTTGTATGTGATATGTTCCTTAGGAACTGATCTGTTGCTTTTGTATAATAGATCACAGTGAGAAAAGGATTTGTGCCTTTTCCATGTATCCCTTTGAGTAAGAAATGAGACCTGGTAAATGACAGTGTTGATTTCAGTGACCCTCTTTTGGTGACAAATACATGCATGTGTAATGTCTTTGAACTGGCTACACTAATGCATAGTTTTTTGTTCTTACTTATTTAATTCTTTATTCCCTCCCCCCCTCCCCCCCAGTTTTACTGGGTGATCTTGTATACCAAAATATACTAGAGTTGTCTTCCTCTGAAGAGTGCAAAGCACCCAGGATTTCTCTCAGCTTCTTTTTCTCATGTGTGAAATATACTTACTATCCTAAAGTTCTGTGATGATGGAAATGGTATTTATGTAGTAATGGTGACCCTTGCAGGTTTTCAGGAGTATTGGCATTTCCGATGTTGCTAGTTTATTCCTGGAGAGCAGGGCTGTTCCATTAGTTCCACGCATACCGCAACCTTTGGTTATAGTTCAGAAGGACAGTCTGTCTGTGTATATATGTGATGCAGTTTTTCCCTTTATTTAAAGTTTAGTTGACACATCTGTTTTAAAGCATTTATTAAATCATCTCAATAAGAATGAAGGTTTTTATATTACAGAATTAATGTCTCAAGTATTTTGTTGTGGTATATTAGTGCGAAAGTATTTCTGTAATACCTGGCTCTTGTAGCCTTCAAGCCTGTCAGATAAACAAATAGTCAAAGTCTAAAACATTCTTATTTCAGGATAAATAAATATTTCAAATTAGAATAGTTAGTGGCACAGTGACTAAAAATCCTGATTTTTCTGCATGGCTTTAGAGTTTAGGACACTGCAGAATATTTCTGGTATCTGCAGTGAGGAGGTTAGGCAGTGAGTCATGAATGCTCTTCTGTCTTGACTGGTTTCAGGAGAGAGGATAATGCAAACTTGGCGTTCCTTAGGTCTGGCTTCTCTCCAGAGTCTTTCATGCAAGACAGAGTGCCAGTAGTCCTAGTAGCTTTTGTGATAGGAAAGCTTTTATTGATGCATTGGTAACACCCATGCCTTTTTGGGTATAGTAGACCACTAACTGGTATTAGTGAAGAGTGAAATTTAGTTGCTGTCAGTCTGCTTTTAAAATGTGACCCAGTGGGCTCTGATGTTCTTGAGTTTTGAATTGCAGCTCTGGTGTTTGACATGGGTGTGCCATCTTAGCTGGATAGGAAATTATTAAGATTCCTTCAACAAATGAAATGATGAATCTTGGGTTTGTTTGGGAAGCACACACTAAAACATACAAATATAGAAACTTCTATAAAACATCTACACATCTATAAAACATCTATAAAACATTGTTCTGATTTTCTAATTTCTGCTTTTATTTCATTTTTCTTTAGAGACATATAAAAATATTGAAAAGGGTATGTGTGTATATATATATTTTTTTTTTTCGTGGCATCGCAATATGCCATTTTCTCTAAGCGCCAGGTAAGTGCTGTTTGGATATTTGCAGATCCACAAAACACTACCCCTGTTATGGTGAAACAACAGTTCAAAGAGAGCTAACTCAACATTTTTCCTCTCTTAAAATACAATTAGATACAGGTCTGTAGGGGAAATACTGCAAGTTGTATAGTACTTGTTTCTGTCCTGTTTGTAAACTGTAGAGTGTCACTTTGATTTTACATTTTAATAATTTTCCATGTATAGTAATTATGTCAACCAAGAGAAATGTAATTGCATTGCAATTTTTGTTTCTCTGAAGATGAGTCCTGACCTGCTGACTACCTTCCTTTGTTCTTTACTTTCTAGCATGCTGCTTTCAGCTCCTGATTTCATGAAATCCATTCCAACTGGAAGTGGCAGTTGCACTTCACAGTTCCCAGGCACTTGGAAAATGGGGAGACTAGTCTCACTGATGGTCACTAACAGGCATTTTAAATATCACTTCTGTTGTCAGCTTGTTCAAGCAGGTCTTTATGATGGCTAAATCTACTGTTAAGGATTATGAATATGTTGTACAACATACAATCATTAGATGAAAAAAAGAGTTGAAGAGATGAATAGGTGGAAAATTCCATTTATAACTGAACTTCATGTAAAAGAATAATTGATTTGATTTAAAAATTGTGAATCATGTTTATCAGAGTGCACTGTGTTCAGAACAACATAAGGAACTGGACCTTTATTGCAGTCATTCTTGTCTTGAATTATTTTCAGTTTCAAAATTGTAGAGAAAGAGATATCTAGGTAACTGATTCTATATTGGAGCTTCATTTTGTGTCAGACTTTTACAAGACATTAGTTGAGGTGATGTTTTCCTTTTGATTTCTAAGTAAAATCTTTTCCCAATATTATGTAGCAAAAAGTAAAAGTATTTTAGCTGATGGGGTGGGACTAGAACATCCAATGTGGGCAGTTGGGTTTTCGTTCCTTCCTTTATTTTATGTAGTAGGGTCATGATCAGAGGCTTTACAGGAAAGAGTAGTAGTTTCAATTTATGCCTATCTGGAACAGATAGTGTATTTATAGTTGGAAGATGCTTCAAGGAAAGGGTACCTCAAGGCTTTGGTTCTATTCCAATTGACGAATGTACCATTGTTGGAACATTTCACCATAAGTTAGGTGATGAGTCATTTCTGACTCAGGCAAAGAAAAAAAGTCAATCTATAAAAAAAGCAGACTTTGAAATGAGAGTGACAGCTAGGACAGAATAAAAATACAGACTGTTGAAAATCTGGCTATGAAATTCTCTAGCATCTCCATTTTGTATGCTTTTACTTGTCCAGTGGATGGAATCATGAAGAAAACCTTGCTTGAAAAGCTATCTCCAAATAATGGAAGCAACTGTCAATCTAGTAATAGAATAAATGATTTAGTTAAATATTATTGAAATAGTTTTTCTTGCATAACCAGCAGTAGTTGACTTAATGAAGTGTAATACATGACAGTTTTTTCTTGTGCTAAATTCTTTGAAATGTTAGCCTTCACTGTATTTCAATCAGGATAATGAGGTGATGATTGCCATGCAAATATTTAAAGGTGGTGGTAGGGGAAGAGGAACACAACAGAAATGTGAGTGACAACCCTTTTGCTTGGATGCATAGATCATACAGAAGGGGAATAAGCGGAACAAGGCCTTCTTCCTTGTTTGTTATCCTGTCCAGAGGCTTTACAGAAAAACCTGAACATCAGTGCCACTGTTGAGTCCCTTGTGTTTTAGGTAGTTATGTTCTATGTTCGTTTGTTAACTTGGTCTTGCAAGTAGTCACAAGACATTCACAAACTAGTGCTTTTTCTCTTTGAAAAAGGGATGTACTGAAGTGCCAGCTCTAGTTTTTTTGAAGCCCTTGAGCAATAGAAGCAACAGGAGGCAGATTTGGAGAGAGGAAGATATGTATATGTGATGGACAAACACATAATTTCATAAAGGGGTTGAGAAAACGTGCAAATATTTTAATAAAATGAAGCAATATTTCACTTTTATATTGTATACTGGCTATTTGGTTTTGCTTAATAAAGTCAAGGAAAATTGCTGAATATTTGCTAGATATACATAGTAAAAAGTTGGAGTATTTTACTTGATGTTTCTCACTTGTGCTTTCTTGTGCAACTTCCCCATTTAAATGATAGACTGAGTTAATCATTGCATTTGGCTGAATCAAATTTGAAAGACAATGCAAGGGTAGCTTATAATGCATCCTTCTCTTATTATCTTCTATGCCAAATCATCCTGCTGTTGTGAATATTGCAGTCTTAATTTTATATTACAGTTGCTGGAAAATGCTTTTATTATTTGGAATTTTGTCCTCTGTCAAGCTGAAGGCATCATTATCCTATCTTAGGACAAAATAAAAATTCATATTCTAAGGAGAAGAGTCCTATTAATTCTAGGAGCTTTTATTTCTGCTTGCTGCTACTCTATATTTTATTTGCTTCCCCCTCGATGTGGAAAGAAGCCAGCTCTTTTAGAACTAGTGTCTCAAGACCATGATCTGCCATTCACTTTAGCTATGCTGAGGCTGAAAAGAAGGCCTCAGCACAGTGTGGATCCTATGGGTATTGGTGGCTTTGATCATGAATTACCTTTGCTCATGTACCGTCCTTCATGGTACTAGATTCAAAGTTCTGCATATACTGGAAATTTCACTGACCCATAATGTTCCCGACCACTGAAAACTTCCCTTGGATCTCTTTTTGTACATCAGTTCATTATCGTCCACATGCACTTGAATAGTTGCTGCACCTCTCTAAATCCTTGCTGTTCCATTTCTTTGTACATTAGGTTCTCTCTAAATCTAAGGGATGTGATTGAAGAAGCTGACACCATTACCAGGTAAAATGAATATTGCTGTGGTCTCTGAAACATCTTTAGCCTTTGATATTTTTGGCATGTGGATTAATACAGTGTATGGCAAATATTGTGGTACTGGCACTTGGCTACCACAGGTTCCTCAGGGTTACCACTGTAGACTGAAATAGCTTGTTTAAGCAAATAACCACAATGTATAATTACTTTGTTAATTAATATAAAAGCTCTTTGGTTTTGTAGAGCTTCCTTTTTGGATTCATTATGATGGGTTAGAAATAATCATTATAAATAATGAGACAGGATTTTTATTTAAACCTCTCTTTGAAAACATGGTCTGGGAAAGCAGGCTTGTCCTCTTTTTACAAATGGTTTTGGGAGCTAGCTTCTGCTGAGCTGTTCTCTGGAGGTGTGGGGGCAGAACTCAGCTCAACACCTTGTGCCAAGAACAGCATTTCTAACAGGGCAGCTTTTTATGGTGGAGTGTGAGAAATAACATTTTTTATAGATTATGTTGACAAACACAATCTGTTAATGGTTTGTTAGCGTAAAGCACAACACTTAAAAAGAGACAAAACTAGTTTTAAAAATACCTTTTTAGGCCATGGCAAAGCCTAATATCCAGCTATGATTTCCCAGACACTTGACAAAATCTTTTTTACTTCAGCATTGCCTTGTGGAGATAGCTCTGATATACACTTGGTTTTTACATCCCTGTGCTGCAGCAGGCAGACTGTATTTAGGAATGGTCAATTAGCACTATCACCTCTAATTTATAGTATATGGTATGTCAGAGAAATATCCATCTGAAATGTGACACAATTATTTAAAAGACCATGACAGATTTAAGGAATCTATCTACAGTTTACATTCCAGAAATCTTCTCCTTACTGCTTGAAGTAAAACACATTGGGACTGTGCTTATGAAAATCTATAGATGACAGTTTTGAGGTAAAAGGTTCCTACAGAGGGCTTGCCAGTTAAGAATGAATAATCTCCGAGATGTTTGGAGTCACCAGTCACTTTTATTTTTGGAACATATTAGTTGAGCAGATTCTTAACCTTTAGCTGGTCATACTTAAAGAGCCTTTTTTTTCTAGTTGAGGCCTGTGATATATATTAATATAACCATTGCAATGTAAGTAGTAACTCCTGTAGCACAACATATATATGTGTGTGTATGTTGGTTCAGCTGTCGTATATGTAGCCTTTCAGCAGAGACTAGCTATATACTGGAAGCAAATGAAAAAACCATAGACCAGGGCATACTTCAGAAAACTAGGGATGGGTATGAAGTACAATGCTCTTGCACTATCAGCTGTGAAACTTTATGGGATGATTGTGGCAGAGGTACCAGAAGAACAAGCAGAGGAAACTGGAGGGAGAATAAAAAGAAAAAAATGTGTTTTGTTGGTAATGAAAAATTTTTTGAAGATGGAGGACTCAAATTATAGATACATGTGATATAGAATCTTTTTGTGTACTTGAGAAGATAGGTAGTGGGATTTTATTCAGGCAGTGGAAGCACACATACCAGTGATGTAACTGGTCATTTTGAAACCTCGTGTGTATCAGCACTGGATAAACACAGGGGAGGACATACACAGATTGAAAATGCTTCACATTGTTGCTAAAATTTGTGGAGTGAAATGCTGCTGCCTTATATTGTCCTGTTAACACTTTGGATTGTAAAAGCTTCTTATGGATAGGAACCTGTTTGGTGCTTGAGCGCTGGTGAGAGTGCTTGGCACTTTTACAGCCACATCTTTGAGTACTGTTGTACAAACTGTCCTGTGTATATAGTGCAGCAACCAATTCATTCACATGACTTGAGAGTAGGTACATGCTAATTCAATGATTATTTTCAGTGCTTTTTCCAATACTTAAAAGCTTTATACCTGTGAAATGCTTCACAGTGTATCTCTTCATTACAATCCCATCACAAAAGTAACAACCATTCTCTTCTTAAGTAGACTGCCACAAATCGCAGGAATTACTAAGTACGGTTAAAATACTGCAAAGTCATACTGACTTTGTTGGATCTCCAGATACAGCTTGGTTTGCAGATGCTCACTGTTCTTAATGCAGAGGTCTAATTTATGGTTATTTGCTGCTTACTAAATTTAGCTTGGATAGTTTTGCATCCCTGCTTTTGAAACAAAGGTGAGATATCTTAGTTTGCTATGGATTTGAAACTCAGTTTTTGTAAATGACTCACTAAATTAAATTTCAAAACCAAGCTCTTCCGAATTACACCTTGGAAGCAAACTTTCTTTCATTTACATGGCATGTTTGTGGGCCAAGTTCAGAAGGTTACTCCTATAGAAAAGTTATGTTGCTAATCTGATTTCTTAGTGTTGACAAAGTATAATTAATAAGAATTAAAAGTTCCTAATCACCCCTTAGAATTACTAGCCTGTTAAGACAGGGGGATGCATCATATGAACCCTCATTCTAACTTGTCTCATGCCGGGAAGAAAACACAGGTGCAGCACAGCCATCAGAGGCAGGGAGAACTTGAACAAGTGACCATCCCTACTAACATCTGATACTGATATTTAATCCTGCAGTCCCTTGGGATTTGGAGACTCCACGCTCAGGTGGAGTGAACTGTAAGAGACTTGGAACAGCTCCCTGTTTGATTTTTGTCCTACTTATGCATAGATGGAGAACAGTCAGTATTTTAGTTAGATTTCATTGAATTCATAGAAATTGTTTTGCTATGTTGGTTTCTGTTTCCACTATGATAAAATGATTTAGTAATGAAAAGGTTGGTAGAAAATTGTGTTATGGGCCAAATATAGCAAAAGGACATATGGGAATTTACACACAGAGCTGAAACAGTGCCAATACTTGCACCCTATCAGGGACTGATGATGTCAGCCAGAATGTGAGAGTGGAAGAGTCCCTCTTTTATTCTGTTCAAGGCAGTGTGATTGTCTGAGGAAAACACTTTCACTAAAATGCTGGTTTCCTTGGGTGGTCTTCTGGATAGTTCCTGTACAGATGAGGAGACTGTAAGTTAATAATCAGTCAAACAAATGAAGAGCAGTAAATAAACAAATATTTAATTTCAGCTTTTAATTTCAATGAAATATTCCAAGATTTTGAAAGTATTTTAGTGCCTTTTTTTTTTTCTCTAAGGTATATATGTGAAAAAATTATCATGAAAAATTAGCCATAATCCTTACAGTGACAATGTCTATAATTTGTAATGTATTATTATTATGTAATATGCAATGTATTATTAACTAGCTATATATAACTAACATTCCAGTGCTATTCCCATTTTTTTTTTATAAGAGATGATAGTACTTCCATTGCAACAGTCCAAAAAAACAACTTTTTTATTACTGTGCTAGCACAAGGAGCACCTCCTGTATGAAGCTAGTCTGAGAAAGTTGGGGCTGTTCAGCCTGGAGAACAGAAGGCTGCGTGGAGACCTCATAGCAGCTTTACAGTATCTGTAGGGGGCTTAAAATAATGTTGGGGAGGGGCTCTTTTTTAGGGACTATAGTGACAAGACAAGGGGTAATGGGTTTAAACTTAAACGGGAGAAGTTTAGATTGGATATAAGGAAGAAGTTCTTTACTGTAAGGGTGGTGAGGCACTGGAATGGGTCGGCCAGGGAAGTTGCAAGTGCTCCATCCCTGGCAGTGTTCAAGGCCAGGCTGGACAGAGCCTTGCACGACATGGTTTAGTGTGAGGTGTCCCTGCCTATAACAAGGGGGTTGGAACTGGATGATCTTGAGGTCCTTTCCAACCCAAACTATTCTATGATTCTAACAATTACAACTCACTTTTGTTTTCTTTTTCAAGTTTGTTACTGCACTGTTGATCTTTCCATGAGCTGATGTGGCAACAGATTTAGGCATGCACTGCAGTTTATAGTTACTCTTGGTCAGCCTTGTGTTACCTCACATGCATGAATGATTACATTTTCTGAGTTAGTAACAAAACCCATTTGGTTCACTGGCATATTGTGTGGCTTTTTAGACCTTCCCATGCATATGATATAACATTAGCTGTCTTCTAAAACAGGAAATGCAGAAGATGCTGAACAGTCAAGGCTTTCTGATATTTCACAGAGCTGGAGAAAGAAACTGTGCATTTCCTTTATGCATTAAGCAAGGTCACTATTCATGAAAAGCCATCACTTGATGCTTATGAATCATAGAATCAACTAGGTTGGAGAAGACCTCCAAGATCATCGAGTCCAACCTTAACTCCAGGACTGCCAGGCCCACCACTAAACCATGTCAATAAGGGCAAACTGATCTCTCCTCACGGCTGCCCCCATGATATCCACTCAGAGTCACCCCTCATCTCCCCTGCACTGTGGCCTACTCTGTATAGCTGCCAGCCCTGCTGCTCACAGCTACCCCTCATCTCCCCTGAAGGTCACCTCTTATGGCCCGCTGCTGCTGCTGCTCTCTCCTCATGATCTCCCTTCAACCTTCATGGTCATCCCTCCTCTCCTGTCACAACTGCCCCTCATGAGTGCCTCTCACAGGCTCCCCTCTTCACTGCCACTCACAAGTGCTCCTCATGACCTCCCCTTATGAATTCCCCTCATGACTGCCCCTCACAAACTCCCCTCACAAGTGCCCCTTATGAGATCCCCTCATGACTGCTCCTCACAACTGTCCCTCACCAGCTACCCTCTCAACTGCTCCTCATGACTGCCCCTCACAAGCACCCCTCATGAACTCCCCTAATTACTGCTCCTCACAAACTCCACTCACAAGTTCCCCTCATGACTGCCCATCATGACTGCACCTCACGAGTGCTTCTCACACCTGGCCCTCACAAGCACCTCTGACAAGCGCCCCTCGCAAGCACCTCTCATGAGTGCCGTCATGAGCTCCCGTCATCGCTGCCCCTCACGAGCTCCTGTCATCACTGCCCCTCACAAGCTTCCGTCATCGCTGCCCCTCCCGAGCTCCCGTCATCACTGCCCCTCACAAGCTTCCGTCATCGCTGCCCCTCCCGAGCTCCCGTCATCGCTGCCCCTCCCGAGCTCCCGTCATCATTGCCCCTCACAAGCTTCCGTCATTGCTGCCCCTCCCGAGCTCCCGTCATCACTGCCCCTCCCAAGCTCCCCTCACGCCTGCCGCTCACGAGCTCCCCTCATCACTGTCCCCCATGAGCTCCCCTCACAAGCTCCCATCATCACTGTCCCTCATGAGCTTCCCTCCCACTTGCCCCTCATGAACTCCCATCATCATGGCCCCTCATGAGCTTCTGTCACGCCTGCCTCTCACGATCACCCCTCATGACTGCCCCTCACAAGCACCCCTCATGATTTCCCCTCAAGAACCCCCCCGCACTCCTGGCCCTCACAAGCACAACTCATAACTGCCCCTCACAAGCTCCCCTAATGACTGCCCCTCTTGACTGCCCCTCACACCTCATGGCTGCTCCTCCTTTCCCCAACATCCAACAGTCAAAATATCACTTATCTATGTAGAATGAAGGACTGAGTGGCCCACAGTTAAACCATTCCACTTGATGCCTACTCATCCAAGTTGATGATTCATCCTGTGCAGCCAACCAGCAAGGAAATAGTCAAGACTGCAGAAAAGCCCTCTTTCAGCTGTATTTGTTAATGTCATCAGTTTTCAGCACTAGAGTAGCAATTCTGTCGACTACAGGGTTTGCATCCATCTCGTACTCTGTGCTGTCACCATAGCTGAGTCACTGCCTTTGGCCAGCACAGACCGGATCCTGGATTTGCCTTTTGGCTGTTCTTTTCAGTTGTGCCGTTTGCTATTTGCTTTGACATTAATGCATAATGGACAGCAAAATGCTTAAGTGTTGCTTTCACAACTGAACCTCATGTTTGGCTGCTCATACTTAGCTAGCATCTAAGCAATTCGGGGCACTTGTGCTTGCTTGGGAAAAGAAGGAAACAGCTTTCCCCCCCTTATAATAACCATTTGTCTTTTCTTCCATCTTACTTCAAAATGAACTTCCATTTTTCACTTTCCACATTCTGTGATACGTGACAAAGGTTGCTGCAGGTTTTGTGTTTAGTCTACCTCACTGTTACTCTGAGAAAGTGCCTGTCTAATGATGTCTACTTCTACAAATGTAAAATGTGAAACTACAGCTTTCACAGAAGAGCAATAGATCATTATATATGTTGTAATGTATATAATATATTGAGATATATATTGCCTATTTTTAGATGTATAAATTTATATGTATAGATAAATAATAAATATTACCATATTATTTATATGTGTATGTGTTACCTATTTTAAAAAAGTTTTAAATTCACCTTAAATAATCGGAGGGCTTTTAACTTTTTTTCCTTGTTCTTATGAATGTATTTAAGATGAAGAGTATGTAAGCACCTTATAAACATAGCATGATTTGGAAAGTTTGATTTCATGTATAATCCATTGAGTTTTTGAAATTATAATGCTTCCTTAAAAAAAAGGAAAGGATTTTATTTTTTTATTGGGTTAATAGACTGCTAAGTCAAAGTTTCAGACTTCACTGTGTAAGTGCTGATGTTGTTGCTGGCATACCTTTAACCCTTCATTACAAATTGTTTTGTAAAAAAAGTTACAGATAGTTTGTGATAAAATGAGAGGGTACCACAGGTATTGTTTAAATAAGACCTCTTTTGCTTGTTGTGCCATTTAGGTTTTGTACAGATCAAGCTGAAGAAAAACTTTCTCATATCTCAGCCCTAGAGAGAAAGGCCTATGTATTGCCAAGTGGCAGGGTGCAGATGTTCAGATCTTTTAATTCTACTTGTAGGTTCTCTTCATTTGTTTAATTTTTTTTTTTTTTGTAATTGGAACTTGCAGCCATGGCTTCTCCTATGAAGTCCAGTTTTTTGCAAATATGGAATATGTTTTAAATAGTTCTTAAATAATTCGTTGCTGTGAGCTGGCCTTCTAGGCTGTACTGTGTAACAAAGTGGGGCATGTATAGAACTTGGGTGACAGAAGGGAAGATGTATTCAAAGGATCATGATTGTGTGCAATTTATGAAAGGAGCATGAAAAAAGGAAGAGGAAAAAGGGACTTGGCACAGTCATGTAATGTAATGGAGCAATTTGGTCTGTAGGGAGGTAGTGTGAACCTTGTGCTTGCAGAATGAAGGAGAGAAGGAATGAAAAATATAACAGTGGGGGGAAGAGAGGTTGAGCTTCGACTGGGATAGTTCTGCAGGGGACAGAGTAATTGTGGGAAGCTGAGGTGATGCAAGATCACAAACATAAGGGAAAAATGAATTTGTAGTAAAAAGTTAAGACGTTAATAATATACAGTGGCATGTTAGGGATTTGTGGTTTTGTTGCTCTGTTATCCCTACTAGTCTTCTCAGCTGCTTATCACAGGTTATTCATATGCACTTGGAGGATGGCAATGTGATTAAGAATCAAATAGCTAGCAAGCACCTAGTGAGTTTGGTAGGTGTGAATCTTGTTCGCTAGCACAGTACAGTCCTCCTTTGGCCTGTGTAAAATAAACACATTTTTCAGTTGATTGACTGAGCTCGATACATCCTATTTCCAGATTGCATAGCTCCATCTGAGTCTCTGAGTCTTACTCTTTGCTGGAATACATTGTGTACATATGTGGTTTATTGTGTGTCAAGTAGAGGAAAGCTAATCTTATGTCTTGGAAGTGGTGCTAATCACACAATAATGATCATCACTCAATAAAGTGTTAAAAGGCTAGTCACTTCTAGAGAGATGAAACAGGATTCTCAGTTGGGGGTTACTAACCTTGATACTTTCTATAAGACACCAAAAGATACTAAATGTAAGTGTCCTGCCCCTAATTATGGGGAAGTGTAAATAGAATTTCTGTATGTTATGTTCAAAGAGAATAGCAGTGTTTCATGTTAGGAAGGGAAAGGTGGTTGTTTCTCAACACACAAAGAAATCATGGAGAATGCTACTTGCCAGCTGAAATGTTTATTGAATTGCTAAGTTACAGATATACAACTGTTAATTGTGACCCAAGATTTTTGTACTTTTTTTTTAAATACATATATAATTCGATCTCTCATTCATCCCTCAGGTTTTTCATTTTAATTTGTGAATCTTACATAGCCTTGCAAGGAGCATATCTCTTGGGAACCAGTGCCATGCAAAGCTTATACCAGTTTTGCATAAACCCAGTGGAAGAAAACAGTGTGGTTTATATAAGCTACTGAAATTCATCTGCTACTGGAATAATTAGTTGCTCAAGCATACCAGTATACCATTGAAGCACATCATGTCTCCTACTGTGTGCAATGTGATTAAGCAGCATGCTGGAGTCTCCTTAGAACTAAAGGAACTAGGGAAGATACCTTATGATTCTGTTGCAGCAACCTTTTAGCCCTCCTCTTTTGCTGGAGATCTCGGCGAGGGAAGACGCGAATGACCAATATGATTGATATGCAGACTTCAAGGCTTACACGGCTTACGTTTATACCTTATTCTTACATTACCATTACATCACCATAACTACTTGGCTTAATACAATTGGTCAGTTGCATTGCTATGCCTCATATCATTAGTTAGCACTACCATACCCACACTGGGCACCTTAACCCTTAACAATGCTAGGATTGGGTAACACTGTCCTGGGAACTCGAGCCCCAGAACTTCTCAGCTCCCCCTTCTCCTCCTCCTGCCTCTGAGTTCTTACAGCTGGTGTTTCTTTTACTCCCTAATCCATGGCCTTCAGTTTATCTCAACTCCATTTCTGTTCTCAGGCAGGCTGCCTTGCACCAAGGTCACTGGATTGCTCACAAAATGTCAATTCTCCAACACTCTTTATTACCTAAATACAGACCTTTCTGTGCATCTGACTAGAAAATATTTGACAATTATGTAATTATTCAAATTCTTCCCACACTTTATCAAACTTACTAAAAAACTTTAAGAAAGCTGTGAAAACTGACATTAGATGCCTAATGAATGAATGCTAAATGCAGTGTTATTTGTGCCCTAGCAAATTTTGCATTAGAAGAATGCTCTCCCATGTAGTAGGTAAAGGTTTAACAAGAGTACTTGACTAAGATTTAAGTTTAGACACATTTAAAGGAGAAACAGCATGCACATTTTTAATCACAGAATCATAGAATCAGGTAGGTTGAAAAAGACCTTTAGGATCATCGAGTCCAACCATTATGCCAGGACTGCCAAGTCCACCACTAAACCATATCACTGAGGGTCTCATCTACATTGTGGCAAATTAATTTTTGCAAGAACTTACTAGAATTTGTGGTCACTTCACACCACTGGATGCTTTTGCATTGGTGTTGGATGATTTGCTAAATTACATGATTCATTTCAAACAGGAGCTAAGCTGGAAAATTCCCTTGGTCCTTTCTCTGTTAGATAGTCACAGTGGTCTCTTCTGATTTAATCTGTTTATGTATAAAAATCAGTACATATTAGGAGTTGTTTTCTGTCTGTAATATGTTTTGGAAATCAATGACTGATGGAGAACATACAGCTTTTCAATGATGAGAATATTCTAGGACTACACTGGTATTTTTTCTCTGCAAAGTGCTTGAGGCATTTCTGTTCTTGTATTAGATCATGATTCGTGCACAAGCGGAGGAAATCTAATGTAGTGTAATTTCAGCTGAAATGATTTGTAGTTTTGGAAATTGAGAGTTCCTTCTATGGCAAATGAATGTTACTTTTGAGTGTTTTTACACTGTGTTTTTTTGTCAGTGCAGCTGAATGTTGACGCATTAGTATTTAAAAAATAGGAAGAACCAAGAGTATCTGTGTGCAGGACTTAGTGTTTAGTGTGATGGTAGAAAATAGTATGCATTGCCCTCATGGAAGAGTCTAGCGATAACCAGGTGTGAATTAAGAGAGAAGGAATTTTTTTGGCCATTGTTTTGTTTTTGTCACTGATTTCCTCTGTTAGAAAAGTACTTTTGAAAAGCAATCCCATTCTTGTGCTCAGTTTTATTCCTGTCAATGTATCTCAGGGTTTGAAGGAACTTCAAAAGTGATTATTCCTTCTCATGGTCTTTTCAGCTATGCCTTTGATTCCTAATGCTTTTATGAAGTGCTCAAGACATTTTTGGTACTACCTTGACATGAGCAATAATTGTCTATTTTTCTTTTCTATCTTTCTAATGAAACCATCACTTAGTGATGTGTGAAGAAATTCGGATAGTGATGAGAAAAAAATAATGACTTTATGATGTGCTCCTGTTCTTCCATGGAAACTTGTGTATTAAACATATGTGTCAGATTTATTTAGAGCAGTAAGAAAAACCAAATATTAGCAGTGATCAGAATATATATTTCTCTAGACTTGAAGAACGTTGAAAGTTTTTCCATACAAAAAATAAGACTTAATAAATGTTTAGTGATATATGAGGATAAAATTGGAGAACCTCAAGAGGAGAGATTAATGAGGTGTGTTGAAGATCAGGATTAAGAAAAAGAATTTTATTCCTTTTAACTTTTCCCACTTTTTCTGAGTTGATTTGTTGGGTTTTTTTTGGTTGGTTGGTTTCCATTGTGGGAAGGGAGAGGCTTCATAATGATCTAGCCTGAGCTCTTATCATAAAATAGGCTATTAGACTGCAATGAATAGATTCCTGCTTCCAAATCATCAGTGATGTCTGAGCTTTTGAATATGTATGAAAAAAATAAAAATAAAAATTCCAGTCTTAAACTGAAAATGTCTTCTTGCATCCCTACAAATACCCACTGTAATCCTGGGTAATAATGAACTGTAAGTATATATTATCAGTGCCTTATTTCTAACCTGCATATATTTATTTATTTTTTTTTTGTCCTGTTAGATTTTGTTACACCTTTGAGAAGAATTCTAATAATAAATTCCTTCTCCCCCATGTAGCAGGCAATAGATTGTCATTCAGTGACGATCTTCCCTTTGACAAACTAAACAGATTGACCTCTGTAAATCTTTTATTACTAGTGATGTTTTTCAGTCTTGCCGTCATGCTCATGGTTCTCTTTTGAACCCATTTATGAATGTCTTTGAAATGTTGGCAGCAGAACTGGACACAGTGATTTAGTAGCAGTCATACAGGTAACACAGCCTCCTTGTTCCTTCTTGATATTTCCCAGATTATATATAAGCCATTAGATATATTACCCTGTGCAGCTGTGACCCACCATGACACTTACTGTTTGTTAAGCTAATTGCTTCCAAGAATAAAATTCCATCCTGTTTTTTGTTCCTGGATGTGACTATCCATTTAGCACCCCAAAAATAGGACCGGTGGAAGCTCTGATTAATTCACCAGTTTTGTCTTCCCTCTCCATTCTCTGTGTACCTGAGCAAACTCCATCACATGCAGTCTTGTGTTTGCACCCATAAATAGATTGCATTTATAGTCAGACAGCACTGATTAATTAATGAATTTATTTATTTATTTATTTATTTTGGTGGGATCCTCCCTACAAGCATTTGATGATAACGCCTCTCAAAATTCAAGACCAATAAATCAGGCAGTTCTTAATTTGCCCTGAATCAAAATTTTACTTGGTAGGTTTTAAACATGTAGCAAAATGTAATGGTTTTGTGGTAGTGGAAGCAAAATATGCAGAGAAACGAGATACTTTAATAAAAGAAGGGTGGTAAAAACCAGCCAGACATGGATTTCAAGGGCCACAAGAGTCTACTAGGATTCTGTGCTCTGGAAGATTAGTACCATTTTTCTGAAAACATTTTGTAGTCCTTTTATAAGGGAAATTCTTTTCTTTCCTTAAAATCACTGCCCAGTGGAGACTAATTAAGAAGCAATTTAAAAGTCTTTAGGTTTTTCCTTTGTCCAAGTTGGAAATAAGGAAAAAAAAAACCAACCAAACAAACAAACAAAAAAAAAAAAAAAA
>NDXB01012600.1:202684-229368 GCA_002631895.1 Agapornis roseicollis | reverse complement strand
CCCCATCCCCCCCCCCCAAAAAAAAAAAAACCCACACCAAACCCAACAACAACAACCCAAACCAAAACACCAGCTAACTACTTAACCGTGAAAGCAAAGCTGAAGGACTTTAGAATAACACTGCATTTAATAAAGTTGCTGTTTTGGAAAATGACATTTTAATTTCTTTGATAATTCTTCCAGCAAATGCTTGTTATGGGAGGTTGTCAAATGTAGGGTCATGAAACATGACATATATGAAATATGGTGGGGGTTTTTTTCCCCGTTACTTTTACAGTATTATTGAATATCAGTCAATGACAAGTGAGAGCCTAATTAAGAATAGGGATGCAGGTTTAGACTTTGCTTTCATTGACATAAATACTGTGTCTTAGCATGTGTAAAATGGGTAAGTACTGCTTTTATCTACCATAATATGAAATAAGACATAAAATAGCAAGGTATTAAGTTTTCTTTATCAGTTGAGATTAGTGGTTGCATTGCTGCAATGTACATCTAGTCATACGCATTTAGCAAAATTAGCAAAGTAATCAGTGAGGTGGAGGAGGTAAGTGCCCACATCTGACCATGCAGTAAGTCTTGTAAGGAAACACAATGTCTCAGTGTTTTACTGAAGCCCAGCAATGGAGTGGTTGTAGGAGGGAGGCTGAATGTGTGCCCTAATCACCCTGCAGCAGAGGCTGCTGGTTGACTTCATGATCTTGGGTGGGTCATCATCACTGCTGCATCTGGTCAGCGCAATTTGCACAATCATAGAATCATTTAGGTTGGAAAAGACCTTCAAGATCAAGTCCCACCATTAACCTAACACTACCAAATCCATCACTAAGCCACATCCTTAAGTGCTACATCTACATACCTTTAAATGCCTCCAGAGATAGTAGTTCAACCACTTCCCTGGGCAGCCTCTTTCAATGGTTGATAAACTTTTTCGTGAAGAAATCTTCCTAACATCCCATCTAAACCTCCCCTGGCACAACTCCAGGCTGTTTTCTCTCATCCTATTGCTTGTTATTTGGGAGACAGACACCTACCTCACTACAACCTCCTTTCAGGTAGTTGTAGGGAGCAACAAGATCACCCCTGTCTCCTCCAGGCTAAACAACCCCAGTTCCCCTAGCCACTCCTCACAGGACTTGTTCTGTAGACTCTTTGCCAGCTGTGTTGCCCTTTTCTGGACCCACTCCAGCACCTCAATATCTCTCTTGTAGTGAGGGGCCCAGAACTGAACACAGGATTCCAGGTGCTGAATATAGCGGGATTATTACTCCTGTGGCCCTGCTGGTCACATTGTTTCTGATATAAGCCAGGATGCTTATATCAGATGCTTGGTCTTGTCTGCCTGGGCACTCTGCTGGTTCATACTGAGCTGGCTGTTGACCAATCCCAGGTTCTTTTCTGACACGTAGCTTTCCAACCACTCTTTCCCAAGCCTGCAGTATTGCATGGTGTTAAATCTCTTTAAAGGTCTTTTCCAACCTAAATGATTCTATAAGCGTGGAAATTGCAAATTACTCTGACCAAGTACAGCAGTTTGGTCTGTATCAGAGCTCCTCTCCAGTCTTAATGCTGAACTTGACACTTCCTACCTACAGCCAGGTTTAAAACCTCCCGAATGTGGGATAAAGAGTGTATTATGGCAGTATTTAAACAGTGTATGAACTGCTGTATATAGTATCAGATTGAGAATTTGTATATGCCAATGTGGTTGTGAATGCCTGCAATTAGACTTGTACATTTGTGATCCAAACACTGAATATGCAGCTTTTAAAATATTTCAAAGAAACAATGGTAACAGTCATATGAATTCTATTATTTTCCACCATTTACCAGTGCTAGTAAAATTCCCTGGTTTTCCTGTAGCACCTCATTTATTCCTACTCATAAATATTGGAAATGAAAATCTTCACTGGTCCCTTTAGATCAACAGTATTATTTTGATATCTATCTAGGATTTAAAATGCACTGGTCAGAGGTCTGGAACATGTGATTTTTGATGACTATTATAAATATTAGCCTTGAAAGTTATTACTCGAGCAATTGTGCTATTAAAACTATGCTATAAAAGTGTGGAAAATGGACTTTTCTTATGGGAATTACTGATTTTGAATCAAAAGTTAAAAGATTGCTCAATTTTTTTCTCTATTCTCAACATGCAAAATGTAATCAATAATATTCCTGAATCTGGAGCTGGCCCTTTTATTATTTCTGACAGAACCTGTGAATGTATCTTAAAATGAATTGAATAAAGCCTTTTCCTAAAAAGTTGATGTTTTGCTAAATGAAGTGACTGATTCTTCAGCCGCAGCTGTAAAAGGGTTGGTTCACTTATTCATTAAAAAAAAAAAAGACAAATTGCTTATTTCATGTAAGTAGTCTATTAAATCACCACAGTATTGCTGCTGTACTGAGATGTTTATTTCCATTATATTCTTGTGTTTGCAACATTCATGTACTGTAACAAAACCATGATTATAATTTTCCTGCATGGAAGGTCAGCAGTAAAAGGGGTACAGGCAGTTATATGTTCCTCATGATAGGAGAACAAATGTTAGTCTCCACTCAGTGCTCAAATATCGAATGGATGTGTTACAGAGCCACAGAGCACCACAGAAAACCTTTTCCCTCCTAAATGAAAACCAAGCCCCATATTGATAGATCATTGTGAAGATGTTTTGCTTGAAGTAATGCCAGTGACAGTTACATATTTTTGGTTTATTTATGTCTAGAGACTCAGTTCTGCACCCTAAATTGTCTTCTCAAATTACTCCAATACTGCACAAGTTATTATACAGTCTATAAAGCATTCTGAGCATTCTTGCAGAAAAGAGTCAATCAGTGAGAAACAGCATAATGTTTATCACAGAAGTCTGTTTTTTGAATCCAGACTTCATTTTGAGTTACCTATTGAGAAATTCCATTTATCTGTTAGATGACATGCAGGTTTATTTATAACTCTGGACTTACGCAAGTCATATCTGTAGGTTTTCGTCATTTCTACTAATAGCTTTTTCACAAAGCACACTGTAGCTGCTGCAGTTGGCCAGGCTTGGTGGAACATCTTCAGATTTTGGGAGAGAACAGATATTCCCTAAACAGCGTCAGTGGACTTGCCATGTGGGGGAGGCTCATAAAGTGGGGTAGCTGCAATAGCCATACCTCTGATATTGCTAATATTCATTTCCAGATGCTGCATCTCTCCTGTGTCACTGATTTATTTTATGCAGTTTATACATCCTATGTTTCCTAAGGCTTTGTACTCTTTGCTCCCTGGTGTACTGTCTCATTTAATTCCTTGTGTATGTATCTCACTTGGACATTTTAAACCTTCTACCATTTTTATTCTTTTCAATAAAAATAGTCTTTCTCCATTTCATTCCTGTCCCTTCTCTCCCTTCTCTCTCTTCTTTCCCTTCTTTCCCTTCTCTCCCTTCTCTCTCTTCTTTCCCTTCTTTCCTATTACTATCTGTGCAATTACTAACTGAATTATTTTTTATATGGACATTCAGTGTCTTCTTGTTGTGGTTTAAGCCCAGCTGGTAACTCACCACCACACAGCTGTTCGCTCAGCCTTTCCCCCCTTCTGTACTTCCCCCTCTTCTCTGGGCAGGATGAGAATCAAAAGAATGTAAATCCTGTGGGTTGAGATAAGAACAGTCCAATAGCTAAAGTATGATATAAAACTAAGGGAAATAAAAAGGGGAGAGAATATAAAACTAGAAGAGGAAAGAAAAAAAAAATACAACACAAAACCAAGCACAAGTGATGCACAATACAATTGCTCCCCACCTGCTGATGGATACCCAGTTTATATACTTTGCATGACATGCTGTGGTATGGAATACCCCTTTGGCAAGTTTGGGTCAGGTGTCCTGTCTCTGCTTCCTCCTGGCTTCTTGTGCCCCTCCTCATTGGCAACCATGACAGACTGAAAAGTCCTTGATCAGAGTAAGCATTACTTAACAGCTAAAACATTGGTGTGTTATCAGCACTGTTGCCAGACTAAAGCCAAAGCGCAGCACTGCACCAACTACTAGGAAGCAGAAAAATAAGTGTTTCAGCTGAACTGAGGACACTTCAGTGTTTTTATACTGTTGAAAAGTCCAGTCCACAGAATTCTCAGGGGATACTTTTAAGAGATGTTAAATCAAATGTATTATTGTAACATGGGATAGAAGGTGATGAAAAATCAGTAAGCAGAAGTAGCTGTCAGTGCTTCTTTGTCTTTCAAAACTAGACAGTGTATATGTATTCATTCATATAAAAATAATCATGCTACGTCTTGGTACTGGATTGATAGGTCATTTATTTTGATACATCCTAAATAAGTTTTTTTTCATATGCTAAGAGGCAGGACTTCTGAGTTAAGATAATATCCTTAGTGTAAAAAACCCCCCACTGGGGTTTTGATGTGAAATATAAAACATCATTTTTTCCTGTATTTATTAGAACAGAAAGACGTTGAATCCCTTTGTGGATTGAAAGAAAATGAAGAATAACTTTGTTTTTAAGACATATCTAATACTTAATTTGAGAAACCAGGGGAAAAAACCCAAACCAGTAGACTAACAAACTGAGAAAAAAAGAGGGAAAAATAATTGTGCAGCAAAATATGTTAAACTCTGAGAATGAAACAGTGAAAGAATGGGGGCTGGGGAGTCCCTAGGTTTCTGCCTTTCTCTCTCTCTCTTTTTTTTTTTCGTCTTTTTTTGTTTANGGTTTTTTTTTTTTTGGTTTTGGGGTGGTTTGGTGTTATTTTTTCATGCACAGATGCATACAGGTGTAACCTTTAAATCCCCAGAAATAGGTGCTAAAGGCATAAAGAAAAACAAACAACTGTGTGCTTTGGGCAGTCCCTCATCTTTTTTTTTTTTTTTTTGGGGTGGGGAGCCCCACCTTGAAATCAAAAGCTGTCTTAAAAAATAAACATAGTAGGTATGAACTGCAGGGATGTGGTGGAATAGTTCTCATTTCTCATTTATAAAAGAAGTAATCAATACCAGGTATTTAATAATCAATAACCAATTTCTTACCTACTCAGTGAAGAATCTTGGGTATATTTCTTAAGTAATTTTGTATTTAGTTTCTGTTCAGTAATTTTGTATTCCTTTATAAAATGGATTAGATATAGATGTTTTGCCTCATCTGGTGTATGTTACAATCATGGCACATGATTTTTCCTTATGCATCAGAGACCTTGTGGCATGGTCTGCTTGCAGGACTTGCTTTCTCCTTGAATTTGGGCAGAACATTTTACCTTTCTATATGCATTACATAAAAAATAAATTAAGAACTTAGAAGAGAATGTACTGAAGACCAAGTAAATAATTTTTATGATTACTGAATTGCAAGTGATGTTTTAAATCCAAAATAGTTGAGAAGCCAGTGAAAAAAGGTGGCCATCCACCCCAAACCCAACATCATAGTTTTTGAGTTTGTTTTTTAGATTTTGTATTATTTTCTAAAAATATTCTACTATGGTATATGGCTTGCTTCTCTTCCCATTGAAATCAGTAGCAAAATTGCCAGTGACTGATGGAAAAGGTCTAAGAAAAATATAAAAGCACTGGTTTCATTTTGGTAAATTGAATTTGTTGTCCAAAAAATTAGATTTGTAATTGTTTATTTCAGTCTTAGTTACAGAGAGACTGGTGGCTCTTCACATCAATTTCTCTAAATTTATTCCTTCTAATATGGTCTAAAAAAGATGTATTACCTAAATTTTAAGCCAAAATTGGAAGATAAGCTCTTAGCAATACAGAGAAACAGAATCCAAATTCAGTGTGCAAGAACAATAACAAAAAGCTCAATGCTAGCTCCTGTTAGTTTGCATGAGTATTTTTTTATTGTGCCGGTAGTGCTTGTTTTTACAAATAACCCACTTGCCTGGTTTTGACTTACAACCCTGAATTGTTTCTTTATCAGAAATTTCTATGTATAAGTAATAGCAATTTTGTATTGAAGTAATTGTTGCTGTTAAATAGAGCAAGGAGAAGTGTTTGCTTTTTGTAGTATGAAGAGGGGGCCTTTTAGTTTTATGTATCCTTTTTGGAAGACTGCTATTGATAATTTTTGAGCAAGTCATTGGTTAGGGGCAGCTCTTAATGCCTGGGGAACACCACAGAACCACCACTGGCATTTGGCTTAGATGTAAATCACAATTTTTTATTTTTTTATTTATTTTTTTTTTAAATACCTGTCAAAACAGAAAGCCCATACTTCACAGACCCATACCTGGCAACTATTGACAGAACTGCTTTTCTTGTGTACCGTCTGCTAGCACTTTGCTTCTTACAACAATACCTATGCTTTGCAGTATCCTTAAAAACACATTTGAAGAGGCAGATCACTGTCCTGTGCCAATACTAAATATAATTTTTTTCAAATAAGCTAGCGGAGTGAAGATCAGATGTTTTAAAAGGGCCTTGATTTTCATTTGCCTGAAGGCTGCTCTGCTAAAAAATTTTCAGTGACCTCAGAGCTGAAAGTGAATGAAAATTTGTCATTGTAACTATTAAATAACTCAACTGTTCTGCACAGCTTTCTGAGGAGGGATTGTAATTTTTGTGTTCTAAATTTTGTAATTTGATTTTTGATTCATAAAAAAGTTGCATGGACTTTAGATTATTATTGTTGATACATCTCTTCAGCTACAATTTACCGGATGCATTTGAAGAATATGGAAATATTGTTAAATTAGCTCAGCAGTTGCTGGTATGCTAGGATAGAAGAAAAGTCTCTCTCAGGGTGCAACTTCATTATGTTTTCTCTCTGAAGTTCTGAAACAAATGTGCTTGTTTCTTTTTTCCTTCAAACTCTGCTGAATGTTGTAGCACAACCCGTCTTTTTAGGTTTCTTCTAGGAGGAACTTCTAATCCTAAGAAGAAAAGATAATTTATCAAGGTGTTCAGGTGATGTGGGCAGCTTTTGCTTGTGGAACAGCCATGTCCTTCTAGTCATACCAGTGGGCTGCTATGTGGGCTCTGTGGATATTATGTGGGATCAGTATTTCTTTGGGAGACTCTTTGATAGAGGGGGAAGCTCATCCGTAAGATGGTGATATTCATACTTGGAAAAGTGTTGGTAACTAATGAAGTGGAGTCATTCGACTTTCCGTAGTAATTAATTGTTTAGCTGACTCAGTGTGAGTTTGTGAGTTCAAGATGATATTACTGTATGGATATCTGTTGTGACTGGAGAAGCTAGAGCTCTATTTTCAATATGTCATAATTTTTTGAGCCTGCAGTTAGGTTGGAGTGTTAGTTAATGTATTTTTGTCTTGATCTCATTTAACATGGTGCAGGACAGCACCTGTCTGCACACAGCTAAAGCTAGCTGTGCTTGGCATGCTGTCATCACAATGTATGTTGAAGGGCACTATTTCAAAATTAAAGAGAGGGTGATGGGGAAAATACATGCTAGCTTCAAGAAGACGACATCATTCATGAAATGATTTTATCCAAGGTTAATGGAAGATCAGACACAGTATCTATCAGCTGAAGTATAATAAAAGTAATCTGTTAAACATTAGGAAATATAACTCAGTTCCTGAACTGTCATGATGTACTTGCAACATTTTTGTAGTGTTTGACAGGTAGTGTTTCATTATTTATTGACAAAAATATCCTTGGTGCCGCTGTAAGTATCTATTTTTATTGTTATTGGATGGAAATTAAAGGTTTGGGTGGACAGAATTAAGTGAGAGAAAGCATTTAATATTTGCAAAGGGGTAATACACATAGCAGTGGCTGAGTAAACAGTAGTAGTAAAACAGGCCCCTGTAGCTGTCTTGGGTTAGCCAGCCAGGGCCAAATGCCCACCCAGCCACTCACCCCTCCCACATCAGTGGCAGGTGGGGAAAAAATAGGATGAGAAAGCTTATGGGTCTAGATAAAGACAAAGAGACTGCTTATCAGCTACTGTTGCAGGCAAAATTCAGGAAAAATTAATTTATTGCCAATTAAAATAGATTTGGGTAATGAGAAATGAAAGACATTAAAATGACAACACCTCCTTCCCAGTTTTCACAAGTTCACCTTCACTTCTTCAGTCTTGACATCTCTAGTCTTCCCCTGCCCCAAGTGACATGGTGGGGTGTGTGGTGGTGGTTGTGGGTGGTACATAGCAGTTTTTTCTTGCCACTCCTGCCTCCTTGCACTGTTCTCCTGCTCTGATGTGTTCCTCGAGGGCTGCAGTCCTTCAGGGAAAAATCTGCTCAGTGTAGGCTGCAGTTCCTTCAGGACTATCCATCTTCTTCATGGACTGCAGGGGAGTGAAACTGAGTTGTCCACCCCCTTCAGTGAGGCCACTGACTTTGAAAGACAGACCAGATTTTAATAAACAACTTTCACAATCCTTAATCTAGCTGCAGGATTTTGAAGAAGTGCTGATATAATGGGGCTTTCAGTGGTATTTATGTTTAATGGGAAGTCCTAAGGAGTTACTTGATAATGTTATGATACTATGCAAGATGCAATAATGATCAAAGATTTGTAAACTTTGCTGAGAATTGGTGTCAATTCCTTAAGCCTTTCTGTAGGGTTATTTGAAATAATGTAATACCATTTTAATCTTCTGTGAGAATACAGAACAATGTGTTTGTACTGTGTCGCTGTTAGGGAGGGACATAAAAAATGGGAGTTCTGTTGGATTAAATAGTGGCTGTCAACAGATTGTTGCAGAGCTACTTTAGAGCAAAGGTGTATTCATTCACTCTTTCTCTCACATTTTTCTTTATTAAGGTGCAGTTCAGCTGAGATTGAATTCCTTTTTGGCTGTCCATAAACTGTGAGACAGAAGGATGCAGAAGACTACCCCTTTCCTTTTTGTACATGAGTGATAAGAGCACAAGATCGTTAGTACAAGTTTGCTGCAAAGATGAGTTCAGAGGAGAAGAGTTTATCTCCAGCTCACAAAACATCCACTCCATCACATCGAAGTGCCTCCTCTTCATCATCATCTCAGAGGGACAGGAGGCAGGTAAGGGAAAGATCTACATGTTTGTAGTTTGGGTGAAATGATTCATTTGTTCCTTTAATGTGGCTATTAGCTCTTGCTAGCTCTAAACTTGCTTGGTTATAGCACTGAATGATGTCACTATAGCCAAGAAGTGATGATTTTCTAATTTTTTTCCCCATTTTGTAAAGGGCTTTGAAAAAGATTCAGAAGCACCATGTGCACTGTGTGTAGGACTGGAGCAGGAATCATGTGGACAAATAGGAGACGTGTACTGAAGTCTTTTGGGATGTGGTTTCTTTGGCAGCATGAACCTACAACTGCTTCAGATTAGTTTGTCCTCTATAACTGTCTCTTTTTGTAAATCTGACTACAGAGATGTATTATCTTTTTACAAGGTGATATTTTAATTCCATATATATATCATATCGTTCATCCTTTATGGAAGCACTTAAAATTTTAAATATTTGGTTTACAAAAAATTCACACTGGTTGTGCCACATCATAGTACTAGTCCAGTTGTGTTAGACTTTCTTGTGGTTGTTTTGAGGGCTGGGTGTGCAGTATGACCCCAGCATCAGTGGAAGCACTTCAGAAAGTATCAAAGCTACCCATTAGGTTTCAGATAGTTTGTCACCTGTATATTTACAAATCGCAGAACCATCATATAGTTTGGATTGGAAGGGACCTTCAAAGGTCATCTAGTCTAACCCCCCTGCAATGAGCGGGGATATTTTCAACTGGATCAGATTGCTCCGAGCCACATCCAGCCTGGCCTTAAATGTCTTCAAGGATGGCGCATCCACCACCTCTCTAGGAAAACAAACATGAAGGCTGATGCTGAAAATTTCTTTAGAATAAAAAAATACTTTAAAATTTTTATTCATGGAAACCTTGAACACTAAATCAGCTTCTGAGTTAGTTTGACACGATCATGCTTAAAAGGAGAAATATACAACATGTAAGAATATAACAACTTTATAATTTAAAGATTGTGAAAATATTTTCATTAATGCAATGCTGGCTTCCTTTCAGCTTGACCAGGAAGAGATCTTGAATGTTTGCTGTGGTATGCATTTACTTGAATAGCTGTAGTTTAAGAACATTTTCCCCAACTATTTGTATGCCAGCTGTGAGACTGTTCTCACCTGCTGCTGAAGTAGTTTTTTCCTTTACCTGACTTATGAAAATTTTGAAAACTTAGAATTTTGATGAAAACTGAAATGTTAATAGCTTTGAATGTAAATAGTCTCACCATAGGTATGTTAAACCAGGGGAAGAATTCTGGTATGTGTTCAGTAACAGGCAGGAAATGTGTCTGCAATTTTCTTAATTGTTTCCATTGCTTTTCAGTGAATCCAAAAATGATGTTCTCACAGGTAGTAAATATTTTCCATTTCATATTGTACAGGATTTGGGATAGCTGTAGTCTGTTAAGTCCTGGTTAGCATATGATCTCCTCTTAAATTGTCATTAGTTTCATCTGGAAACAAGAATTTTTACACCTTTGATTAAAGAATCGGTAAAATTTATCTCCCACATTCAAACCCAAAGAAAGTGAATGCAAGACTTGTAGGACATGCTGATGTCAGCTATGAGCATATTCTCTGAGTTCTCTTTGTAATTAGGTAGCTTGGTATGATCATGCAAGTGAGAATGAAAAAAAATTACCTTTTGGGAATACATTTTCCCATTAATCTTATGGCTACTATATCTGCTACCATAGCAACGGGGTATAGCAAGGTGTACCTGTCATCATAATGAAATGGGTGCTTAACTTTAAGTCCATATTTGGTCACTGAAACGTGAAGCATGGTTTTAAAATAATGCTGAAAAGGTTAATGGTGTGATGCATCCAGAGCTCTCTTGAATCCAATAATGCTTGATGATGCTTAGCAAGTATGTTTAAGTATGTAAATGTGGACTGCAAAGACAGCTCTTAGGCATTACTTTTTTTGCCTTAGTGCTTTCAGTGTTAAAGGTAGAGAAATATCCAAGAGAATGAATGGATAGGTAATTTCTTCTGCAGTGAAACTGAGCTGCAGCGTGCAACACAGCATGAGGTACAATAGTACTATATCCAGGGAAATAAATGTACAAATGTTTCCTCTGTGCATTTAGATACAATAAATCAGTCAGCTTCCTTGTGCCATCTACTGTAACAACTGTATATCTAATTTCTTTCCTTACCTGTGGAATTATTTGTACATGTTTTTGTTTTCATAGGCTTTCCTCTGAACACAGCACCTTTCCAGAAGGGGTAATATGTACTGATATGGAAAGTGATGTGAGTGGATGAAGTGTCAATGTAGCTTTCATTGTCATATGTGAGGATAATACTTGTTATTTCTAGATAGTTAATGACTGAAATCTTCTCATCATATAATTCTTGGCAGTCATACTAGCAATTATGGAACAGCTTCCCAATAAATTATGGTGAAGAAAGCTGAATGATTATGAACGTGACTATGATAAATCATTTCAGGGAGAGTGGAAAATGTTGTGCTGTATGTAATGCTGGCATTTTAATGTAGCAATCTTATTTGCACAATATATATCACCTAGGAGAATTAACAGTTAGCAAAAGCTTTGACATTGCCAATTTTCAGGATCCATGACTAAGTAATTAATAAATGAAAGATTACTGGAGCCAGCAATCACCAAAAAAATGAATTCAGAATTTCAGAGAGGGGGCCTTTAAGCATTTCAGAGGAGATGAAAACCTAGTAATATGCTGTTGCACAACAAAAAAGAGGAAGACTAGCTCTGTTTTTAGAAAGTACAGCTGAATATGATAAAATCATATGTTGTGTATTCAGCTTGATGGGTATAAGTTCTTTACAAATATTCCATATTTTATTTATTGATCAAGTATGCAAGTCATACTGCAGATTGTAGTATGTTATATGTTCTCTGCAGTGCATCGGTAGTAGTATTATGCTGAGAAGGCAGAAAGAAGTAGATACATTATAGGGTTAACACTGTGCAGTTTGCTAAATTGGGGCCTGACCCCAGGGTGTTAAACAGAGAGAATGATGCAGAAGGAGAGTAACAATAATGAAACTGTGAACAAAGGAGAGATTTTGACTTTTCTGATCAACATTTAAAGGCTAGCTGATACATGTAAAGTAGATTTAGTAATGTCTGCTATTTTAAATGCAAAGATTTATCTTCTAATGTCTCAATTTCCTTCTTAGTCTTTATGGGGGAGAGATGATCAGCTATTACCTCTTTGCCTCTCTGTTGGATTGCTGTTTCAACAAAGCCTAGGTTTGTTTTGCACTCAGCAAACACAAAAGGAGAAAAGCTTTTAGTGCTATTTCATATGACCTTGTGTGGTCACCCTTCTACAAGGAAGCTTTCATATTTCAAATGACTATTGTCTTTCAGCCATATATAAAGTGTGAAAGATAGGGGCTTTGAAGGAATGAAAGAGACAGCAATCATCTGCTTTTCATATTTCAATGTGGTGAGATTTGTTCTTTGTTTGGTTTGTTTGTTGGGTTTTTTTTCTGTAAGAGCAATATTGCCTAATAGCAGAAGCAGTGTACTCAAGGGATGCAGAAGGTGCTGTTTGCACTGAAGATGCTTGCCTGGCCTTGAAATTCAGAAGCAGAGAATGATTCCAAAATCAAGGCTCTGGTCTTGTCAAGAGTTTTGTGCTGGAAAATGCATAGTTAGTTTTTTATAGCCACCATATTTTAATTGTCAAAGTAGTCTCCTGAAAGCAGTATTTTCCAAGGTGGGTATCACTATTTTGTAGATATAAAGGCTTTTATGGTGATGGAAGGATTGAATCATTTTTCTAGAGCAACCTTAACCAAATCTTAGTTTATAGAATAACTTGAAGACTATAATAAAGGTATTGCAGTAGGTGAATCTGGGGGTGAAATGTAAGGTACTTGAAAAAAAGGACTAATAATCATTATTTGGACATAGGGTTGCAGGAGAAATCTAGGTCTCACAGTGCTATACACTGAAGGGATAAAGCATAATGAGAAGGGATGTGTATAATTGAGAATTATCAAGGGTTCTGTGTCAATTCTAGAGTTTCATGCTTCCAGCTAACACTAAAAGGAGTAAAAGCAGAATTATGAAGGCTAAGAAAACCATCATCAAGTTTTTCCCAGGAGATAATGAGCTGTGAATTTTTCCTAGATGTACTGCAGGGACCATCAGGTTCTGTGAAGTTCATATGGGCAATCTGCATGCCATAGAAAGTGGGCTGCGCAGGAGGGAGAAGTGTCAGAAGAGGAGTGCTCAGCTGAGCAGTGTAGAAAACAAAAGGTGCTTGATTTAGAGAGTGGGACTCTTAGTCAGGAAATTAGCTGAAAGAAATGAGTAGAGGAGAGAACTGGGTGGGCCTAAGGCTTTGTGAGGTTGTAGACACAAAACTAAGAATAAAAGGAGTGGTTTGCAGGGAGAACAACTGGTGGAGAAATTAAGAACAGAGTAAGAACAAGGAAAGCAAGGGGGAGAGGGTTGTTTGATTTGATTTTTTTGTTTATTTTCATTTTGTTTTGTTTTGTTTATTTGTGTCCTGGGTTTAGCAGTAGCAGTCATTTTTTCTTCTTCATAGTAACTGGTGCAGCACTATGTTTTTGACTTTCAGCCTGGGAACAGAACTGGTAACAGGAATGTTTTTAGTTACTGCTCAAATGTTTAGTCTGAGCAAGAACTTTGTGAGCCTCATACTCTGCCAGGGAGGAGAGGAGGCTGGAAGGAAGCAGGGACAGGACACCTGACCCAAGCTAGCCAAAGAAGTATTCCATACCACAGCACATCATGCCTGGGATGTAACTGAGAGTTACCTGGAAGGGCTAGTGCTCTGGAAGGTTGGAGGAGGCATTGGGTTGGTGATCAGTCAGGCTGGGGAGGGTGAGCTACCTGTTGATGGGTGGTGAGATGCTGTATTCTCTTCCCTTGTTATTTCCTTTATCATTATTATTATTGGTGGTAGCAGTAGTGATTTGTGTTATACCTTAGTTACTGAACTGTTCTTATCTCAACCTGTGGGAATTGCATTCTTTTGATTCTCCTCCCCATCCCTCCAGGAACAGGGGGAGGGAAAGAAAGGGGGGTTGAGTGAGTGAACGAGCTGCATGGCTGGGTTTAAACCACGACAGTTTGGGATTATTATTTTTTTTTTTTTTGGTTTCCAGGACCCCCAAAAGATGTGACCAATCTGTTATTCTAACTGTTTCGTGTTTAAGAAGATCTTTTCGTGTAGTTATTCTAAGCAATGGCAAAGTCACTTTTTATGTTCCATGTACAAGTGTTCCAGTATTTGAGGGTGAAGCTACTCAATGCAAAATGCTGGGAGACTGAGCACGATTTGATGTGTGAGAGCTTGTGAAGGGATACGAGGGATTGTTCATGTTCATGTAGTGTATTTTTTGGGGGGTTTAATATGTTGAGATACCTCAAATTCAACTTTGTTTTACTTTATGATGAGCTACAATCAGTGACACAATATCAAGGTTAGTTTTGTGGCTTCATTATAGATTTTATCTTCATAAACAATGACAATAATAATTAAGTAGAACTTTTAGTGTCCAGTGCGTCTCAGACATTGTTGCCCATACAAGATTGCAATACAATATAATGTTAATGTAGCCATGTGGAAGAGAATTCTGACTGCATTTATATCCCTTCCTTATTCTTAAATTGAGTAGCAGTTTACATGCTCGCTCACTGCTGTCAGCCTGATGTGATATTAGGAAAAAGTTCTTTGTGGTTTGAAAATTTCACTTGTTCCTGTCTCTCTGTGACTTTAAAAGCTGGCAAGGATGAACAGTTGTCTAGTAGATATTGTACAGACCTGAGAACATGGAGCATTTTTCCACTGTAGCAAAACATAGACTTTTAAGAGCACTTTTACTTCTCAGTAGTTTGTGAGAATTCAAACTTCAAACTGAAGTCAAACTTCATGCTGAAGATGCTACTAAATGCCAAGTACTGTTATTATAGTGATGTTATTCTCTTTTGTTCTCTTTCCTAATTAACTCTCTTTACATAATACAGTTGAAGCAGCATTAGTGCAGAAGTGTTAAATAAGTACTTCAAAAGCAGCAACTCACTGGAGGAAGCAAACCTTCTGAGGAAGCCAAAGAATGAAGTGGCAAAATTATTTACAAAAGCATGTGATTATTCACTTTGGTTAGCTGCTGCTACTTTACAACTAGTTTTTTTCTGTGCCTTTTAATAAAGTCTGAATACGTTCCTTAGGTTCAGGAGGTAGTAGGTCTCACTTAGGTATCTGAAAAAATTTCTGAAACAGCGTAATTTATGAAGCCATGGAACACTTACGTGATTGTTACGTTGAGCTGAATGCCACTGCACTTGTCTGAAATCAAAAATCTCAGGTCTGCTAGACTCCTTTCCATCACTCATACAGATAACAGTGGATATCTACATGTGACACAACCAGACCTTCAGAAGAAGGTAGACTTTTGAAGTGAAGCTCTCTGTGCTGCAGATGTGTCTGGGGACTGTGTAGGACCCTGTGTAAGTGAGACTTGGAGGGAACTGGTGCAGATTGACCCCAGGGGTGAGGCAGCCCACCTCACCTCCCAAGCAGCCAAGCTGATGAGTACATTTAAAATAGGAGACATTCCTGCTCCAGCACTGGGAATCCTAGGGGGCAGGGCTACTGGCATACATTGGCAGCAACACATGCACAAGAGGCCAGCTCAGACCGGATGTATCAGGCTCATTGTCTGTATATTGCGAAGCCAGCCTGCAGGCACAAGCAGATGTCCCTCACCTTGTGCCTGTATTTCTGCCTAGAATTTTCACGATGGATACATGCCAACCAGAAGAACTACATCTGTGTGCATGTGCACTGGATGTGCTCTCTCCAGTTACTAGATATTTGGATCACTAATGCCCCTCCCTTCATATTATCTTTAGTGGTTCAGAGATAAGATCTCTCAGAGTACAATCGCAGAGATTAATAGAGGGAGATACTGCCTCTTTCTAAGAAAAACTTTGCTATAAAGCACTTGAAGAAATAAAATAGGCTGGACCAGTCAAGAAGAGACAGATAGTCTGGTCTATAAGGCATGCCAGCACAATGCCTGAAAGACCTGTGAGAAAAAAAATGGCTTGCAAGAGACTTGGTTCGGTTCTTGTCAGTGATAGTGTGCAGGCCAAGCTATCCCACAGAACCATGTGTACATGTTCTCAGAGCTTCATAAACGTTGCTGAGTTATGTTACCTCTAGGAGTGCTTTACACATTGCATGGAGTTCAAATATATGTAATGAGAAAAAAATTATTTTTATTAAATTGTGTCAGTTTGAGTAGAAATAGCCTATGTAGCTATCTCCTATTACAAACCTCACGAAATTACTCACATAAACCCTTCATTACCTATGCAAATTATGACAGATAATTTAAAGTGGTGTTTTCAGAGCATGGTCCCTTTTACATTTGTCTTGCCTCATTTTTTTCCCCTCTATCATGTATGGACATCCATTCCTACGTAAGCATGTCTCACTTTCCTTGGGAATATAAACTATAAGGTCAGCTTGTTTGCGTGTTTTAAAAAAAACAAATATTCATACAATTCAAGTGTCCTCAAACATTGGTTGATATTATCTTAACATGAACTCATTTTCTAACTGCAACTGATCCAAAATGGGGTCAGTGAGGAATGTGTACGCACACATGAACTCAGAGGGAGGGAGTGCAGCTCTTCTGAACTACCATTTAGGATTTCTGGGAAACAAATGGGGGAGGAGAAAGAGAAGCCTGATTTTATTTTCATTTTCTCAGTGGAAGGACAATAGTGAAAAAAAAGAGGGAGGGTGATGGCAGGTGTGGTATGAGGGCTTCTGTTTTCAAGACACTCATACATGATTGGGATTATCCACATTCAGGACATACAAATGTACTGATCAGAATACATGTGTGCATTAGTAACATCCAAACTTCTGCTCTCCTGCCCCACCCACCCACTCCCCCAGTAGAATAAAATTTAATGTAAATGAAAAAGTTCTCATCAAAAATCTTTCAAACTCTCTTTTATCCTAGCTCCTGTATTTTTGTGCTTCATATGTTAAAGTTTAAAGGATATTGAGAAAGTCTAAGTAGGTAATTTACAAAAGGATGTCAAGAAAGGGTTTTCTTTTTTTAAATGTCCCCACTTTTATAGGTGAGTGTCCAACTTTCTGGCCTATGTTTTTTGTTAAGTTAGACTCCCTTGCAATAATTCATGGAAGTGAAGACTGCATATACTTCTGAGGAAGGCCATTCAAGATTTCTAGAATGATGTCATTAATTTAAAAATCCACATATCAAGGAATGGTTTTCTTTATGTAAATTTATTTTCCCTTTTTTTTTTTTACTATATCAACACTAATATAATGGTTCATTTTAACCTGGGACTACTGAGTTGAAACATCAATCCTTTTAATTGTGGTTATTCAGCAGTTATAAAAAAAGATTTGTACTACTAGTAAACATTTGAATTCTCTGTCAGACGTTGTCAATATATCTGTTTTCTCTATTTTGAGGTGTGTTAATCTAAAATGTGAAAGGAGAAGATTGTTATTAAAGACTTAGGCCATGAGTTGGTAGTTGTCCCAAACTATCGCTCCAGGAGAAAGAAGCTCTTTTCTGCTTTATTTTTGTGCTAATACTTCTCTCCAAGAAGCTCTTCAGAGGCGCAAGAGCTTATTTCTTTTGTTTCTCTTCAGTTTGTCAAAAAAACCCCAAACTTGAAATACAAAGGCTTCTGTGCTTCCTGAGACTACAAGCATTGATGTGAAATGCTACGTACAATACAAAGCTGACAGAGAGCTCCTGAGCTAACAAATCCTTGACATTTCTGTAACACAGGAAGTGTTTATTTTGCATGTCCCAGGAATGAAGTAGAGTCATATATACCTGTCTGTTACTAATATGCTACAGAAGGGCTGCTTAGATATACTTGCCTTTCAGTAAAAAGGTTACAAAGTGATGATGTTAATCTTAAGCACATTTCTGTAAAAGATGAGCATGTGCTACAAGAATAAAAAAAATGTTACTTACATGTGCTATTCATAATGTATGGTTGAGTTCCTTTGTTGGTTGATAGCTGAGATTGTTGAAAACAGCTATAGAGCAGTGTCAGTGAGGATGAGAATAGGACCATGGTTGTTTTATGCAAGTTAAAACCAAAAAGTGCTAGAAGAAAGAAAGGAGAAATACACTGATGGAGAAATGGTTGTTTTGCTTTGTGCTCACCTTTCTATCACAATACTCAAAATTCTGTCTTTATTCCAAAATCAACAAAAGGAAAACCAGAGCTGACTGAGAAGCAGCCTAATATAAAAGCAAGTTTCAAGGTTATTCCCTTTGCAAATAATATTGCATATTAACTCAGCATATATCACAGCTTTTTTTAAGAAGTGGTAAAAATTGGTATGTCTGTAGTCAAGTCTGTGTCTAACTTACTACTGCTGCTACATTTCAGATAACTGGAGAATACTATGTTTTTAGTTGAGAGGAAGTAATTAAGCATTGAGCTTCATGCTAAATGGAATTCAAATAAGAGCACAGGTCTGTGAAAGGGTAGCTAGGCTGTAAAAAGAATGTCAGTGAATAGCAGATAATAAAAGAGGCACCAGTTAGTCCTTTGGACTAACCCCACCCAAAAATAAAATGAAAAAAAGCCTGAACAAAGCAAACAAAAAAAACCCAATCCACAAAAGATCCAGGGGGAAACACTCCATTTTGAATTACAGTGTATGTCTAGGCGCTATAGTTAGGGGTGTTGAAGACTGCACGAAATCTGTGAGCAAACAGAATGACCTACCAGATCTTTTTTGGTTTTGGCCGCACGTTGTGCATGTTTCTGGACTAGAGTCTGTGTCCTGTGTGAGTGATAAATTCCTCACCATTTTGCCATTTTCTTGGAAATTAATAAATTATAAATTACAAATTAGAGAGAATTCATTGTTTTAAATATAATTAATTCCATTAAGCAATTAAGCAGCAAAGCAGAAATGGGAGGCATGAGTGCCAGACTTGTCCTTCACTGGATTTCTTATCTCTGCTTGGCCAATATCCCTTTTTTTTAACTTACCTTCCCTTTGAAAGCAATTGAATGTCTCTTCTTTTAATGGGAAATCAGATTCAGTTAAAAAATGTTAGGGTCTTCAGCCTCTGGCCTGAAGGAGAACAGATACTCTATGTGTTAGTATTTGTTATGGTGGATGAAGTGAATAGGTCATTGAACTCTTCACTGAGAAACAAAGTTGGAAAGGTATATAGAAAGATACTATAAAATATGTTTTCTATTCTTGACCTCTAGAGAAGATAAGAGTATGAAACATCATAATATTATTATTCTCACCATCAGCATCCTTTTCCCTCACATGCCTTTGTGAAGCAACTTGAACAAAATGCAGGGCAGAAGCAGCATTTGTGTTCCTTGTGTGTAGGCTTGTTAGGGGCATTTTTGGAGCAAATGTGTGCTCAACATACACAATATATGTTGTGAATAATCTCAAAGCTGAAGGAAGGGTTGTAATTAGGAGTAAGATTTAGCAATGGAGTTACAGAGCTATTTCAGTTAAATTTGAAATCATATTGAATTAATGTCCAAGAGCACACAGAATTTGATGGTGCTGGTGATTTTCTCCAGCACAAGCGAGCTATAACTCACAGGTTATCCTATGTGACATTAGAGAAGTCTGGAATGGAACAACGCAGAGGTTGGTTTGTCTGCTAGTATTCTTGGGATAAGAGGAGTGAGAGTACCAGTTGATTAATAGGCATAGATTAGTGGATTGCTCATTTTTCTGTTCAATTATAAACAAAACTCAGAAGCTGTATTGATCTGCCTCTTTCTTCCTTTTCTTCTCATTAGCTTCTTTTTTAACTGCTTCTTTTACCAACTCTAGTTTTCCTTGTTAAAACAAAACAAAATCCCTTGATAATAACTTCAAGATCTAAATTTTTGTTCCTGTGATGCTAACTAAGCTCCTGCATTCTTAAAAATAGCTGCTTCTCAACATGTCTAATAATTGTCCGATTTCTAGCTATACATGCATTAATGCATTTTGCATCAGATAATGTCTTTTAGTACTATGCTAGAGATCTCACAAATTTTAAGACCTTTTTTTGTCACTGCATTAATGCTCTGAAAAGAATTGAAAAGCAGGCATTTACAGACAACACTTCTTGAAGTAGCAATTTTATTTGAAAGTGTTGATTTTCTTATTTCAATTCATTGAAGTGCTGTTAGCTAATAATGTATTTCTCAGCTGAAGTGGAACTGAGGGCTGATTAAAAAACCAAACCAAAACAAAACAAAAAAAGCACAAAACCCCACTGTGTTAAAACCATGCGATTGAAAATGTCACTGGAAATCTGGCAAGCCAAGGGCTGTTGGGTTAAACCACTCTAAATATTGTACAAAATGAAATTGCAATTATGTAAGAACAAACTGCACTGCCTGCTACATATGAGACCTTCAGAATATCTGTGTTGGGCATTGCTCCATCTCAAGATGGAGGGATTCCTGCCTGCCAGACAAAACTGGCAAGAAAGTTGTGAATCGCCCTGATTATGCTAATGAAGAAACATTTCAATCTTCCTTGGAGGAACAGATTTAGGTTTTCTTGCATATTGTTTGAACGTGATACTGTGTGCATAAATAGCCTGTCATCTGTTCAGTGAGAAAACCTTAGTTTATTATTAGTGAGCTCAGCTCAAGCAAGCATATAAAATTATTTGACATGTAATATTGGAACTTGTGTTACACAAATACAAATGTTTTTCTCAGGTGACTATAGACATTGGGCTAAGTTATAAGACTGGTCTTTCGTTGATAAAACAGAAGATTTCAAAGCATAGGTGACAAAGCTTTTTCTGGTTGGCCGTGACAACTGTGGCAGGTAATACTGCTGCTTTTCTACATCCATCATTGTAAAATTAAATTAAAACTGAAAATAAATGCTGTTTGTTGTTGCATAGTGGCAAGGATGCTTATTAATCTCCACTGACAACAAAGAAATCCCAATATTTTCCTGATCACATTCACAGTTGAAAATTGAGAAAGAACAATGAAGGCCTTTGTGTTGTTCTGCAGCAAAATGTGGTCTGTGTTATATACACATTTATATGAATATCTGTGTTCATTTTAAGTTTGTTTATGGTCCTTCTGTGCTGTTTGCATGTATTTTTCTATTCCTGGATTGTTTCTGCTGTCACTTGTACCTGTGTAATCTCTTTAGCAATGAATGTAAAGAAGCTTCATTGTAAACAAAATTTAATTGCTGAAAACTTACCCTTCTCAGAGGGTAATTTCAATTGCAAGTTTGACATTGTGCTACATGTTCTGGAGATGAAATAGTTTTATTTCATGCCAAAGAGATACTAATAGCATGTTGTGGTAGAATTCTTACCAAATAATAATGTGAAATGTAGCAAAATTTCACCAGAGAACAAAATGCAGATCCAAGTAGGCAAAATGTGGTTATATTCTCCTGTAGCAGGTAATGCTTTCTCTTTTACAAAATATGACTGAAACATTTCTGGAAATGGGAAGACATTTTCTTGGTAACTTTTAATAATAGCATTTTTTTCAGAATTAATTGTGACATCATATATTTCACTTTTGTACCATGCACTGACAATTCAAAATTTTATGGTTTTGTCTTATGTAAACCCAGCTGTACTGGTTTGAGATTACTGTGTTCTATAAATGCTTACTAGCAAGCCCATCAGCTGAGACCCAGTAACTGGTATTGTGAACAGCTGTCATATTGTGAACTGTCATCTATTAAAACACACTCATGTAATGTGTTACTTCACCTCAGCTGAGAAGCCAGAAACAAAATTCTAAGGTGTGATAATGATTATATTAGAGGCAGTAATATCATATGTACAGTGGTTTGCTTCAGAAGTGCTGACTGCACAATATATGTACTCTGTGTCTGGTATCTTAGCAGAAAATGTAACAGGTCTGGCTATGAGCACTTTGCATGTAAAATCTGCATTACTTGTCTTTCCTTTTTTATTTTTTTTGTTTTTAGCTCTCAGTCATTTCTAGGCTGAACAAAGTAATTAGTTTAAAAGTCAGTAATAAGAAAAGAAAGAGAGGAAGGTCTGAGAGGTTTGTTGCCTCAGAAGACAAACTGTGCAGTTACATTGTGGATGGCTGGTACTTGGTATGTTTTGAGCCACGATGCTGATATTTTATATAAGGAGTGTAATAATTGCTCATTAATTAGTATGTATTTGAAAGGTAATGCTGACTGATACGTTATCATCTTTAATTACCCCATGTCATTTATTTAAGTATGTATGTATGTATGTATCTATCTATCTATCTATTTATAGAGCATTCATATTTTGGAGCGGAAAGCTTCTTCAGGAAGCACAGACCCTTCTTTAAGCAAGCAGTTCCTTGAAAGTGACCCTATCTCTCTATCCAAGGTAAGAAAATAAATGGGTTGTAGTTTAGGTGGTGAGTTTTTCTCTGTACTTTGACTAATAGCTTTTTTGTATGATTCTACCATTAAGTATATTGTGAGCCTACCCTGCAGCTTCCTGTTCCCCAGCTGAGGTGTCAGAGGTGTCAGCAATCTTTAGTAGGTATTAAATTAACAAAATTAGGGATTTTGATGGTGGTGATGGTCTACGGCTTTTTGCCTATGGCTGGCCCCCAGGGCAAGTTACAATTTCAGAGTATGGGGCTAATAGGGACTTTGAGAAATGATCCAGTCCAATCCTCTTATTAAAGTAGACCAAACCATATCCAAGTCCCAAAGTTGCTGCTAAGCAATAATGATATTAATTTTAAAAATACGTCTTAATGATATTCCTTGTGGGTAGTTTCTTAAAGTTTGAAATTTAAAATCTCTTGCTGAGACTTCTTTCCTTAGAAGAGAAAACATACAACTGTAGGGGTAAACCCAAGAATTCCTGAAAGCTGCAGCCTTGTGTATGAGGCTTTGCAGTCAATTTCTTCCAGGCTGAATTTGTCAGTATTTAGAATAACTGGTTCTAAATAAGTCTAATACCATATAAAGAAGGCTTCATTTTAAGAAAGAAATCTTATGAAAAAGTAAGATTGTTGCTGAAAAGGCAAGGATGCTGTGATGGAATATTAGATGGAAAAGAAAAATCTGAAATTAAATGTCTGTAATCTCTGAAGCAGAACAAGTAAACAAATTCAGAAGGAAACATTCTGTTCATCCAGGGAAAATGAAATGGTTCATTCTGTATTATTTGGAAAAGAAATAGTTTGCAGTCCAAAAGACAAGGTTCAGAAACCTGTTGGTAGTGGCTCCCTTATTGCCAAAACCTGGGTTATATGCAGATCCAGGGACTATAAGTCGTGCTTAAGTTCCCCTGGCCCTGCTGCTTTGCACAGAGATGTTTCTCATGCAAGATGTAGGGAATTGCAGAGGCCCTAAATTACTGATATATTGCTTGAAAATCAGCATTGGATGAGGACTTTTCAAGGCGGTGTTCAAGGCCAGGTTAGACAAAGCCTTGGGTGGCATGGTTTAGTGTGAGGTGTCTCTGCTTATGGCAGGGGGTTTGGAACTAGATGATCTTAAGGTCCTTTCCAACCCTAACTATTCTATGATTCTATGTCACATTCACTCTGTTTTTCTCCCTTTTCTGTCTGTTCTTGCATAATGTCTTTTGTATTGGGCATATCTCATCACAGCAAACCTGTGGGATGAGACAGAGTCAGGATTGTTAGGGTGTTTTAAACAACAGCTTGTAGCACTGGTGCAGAAGGAGACAGGTATCCACATTGCACTGAATAATTGCTCATTTTGTCCCTCTGTATCTGGCCTTTTGTTTAAATGAATAGCTATGTGAGACTGTGATTTCTAGTTGAGAAGTAATCAATACTGGTGTTATCTCGTAACTACAAGACTTATGCCTGCAGCTGATCTTCTAAAGGAGAAATCAATATGCTGAAGAATCAGTTGGCAGAGTTGCAGAAAGAGATTCTCTGCTCACCCCAGGGGACTCATAGTTTAATTTGCATCCCTCAAGTGTTGTGTGCTTCTTTGTAGGTAAAAAGTAATACTTATGTGCTTCCTTCTACAGTAGTTGAAATCAAACATCCAAGCAAAACACGATGAAGTAAAAAAGATGGTTTTTTGAGCATGGCATTTAGAGGCACTGTGACAGTTCCAGTTTATATTATGCAGGGAAAGTGAAACTAAATAAATATTTCTATTAAAAGTGACTGCAGTATGTAGTATTTGGGATAGGGCTTTTCATCCTCCTCAAAATAACAAGACCTTACTGAAAATTGTAGGGCTGTGTAACTGGAGGGGTTATGAAAGACTGACAGTTTTGAACAGCCTTTTTAAAGGCTTTGAACAGTTCTGTGGGAAATATAGGAGACAATTTTTTGTTTCCTTTAAATGTTTGATTCTGTATGAACTTCCTTTCTTGCTAACATTTCATAGCATTGCTGGGAGTTGTGACAGATCATCTAGAAAATGCAAGTTTACAATTTGGTAGGATACAATTAGTAAAATAGAATCTTAAAGAGCAGGCAGTAGGATATTTTGAAGTTGGTACAGAATTTTTTTAATTACAATAGTAGCAAAAAGACATAAATAAGGACATGACCTTTTTCTCTTTAAAAATACTGTTTTTTAGCTATTCACTATGGTATATTATAAGTCTAGTTTGAGTTGTACAAGTCATCATGCATAAGAAGTGGCATGTACAAGAAGTATGCTTTAATTGGCTCCCAGAAAGGCGTACAGCTGGATGTGTCTGAAATGATACAGTTCCTATTCTTTTCTCTAGAGAGAAAATCAGTTAGCTTTCCTGTAAATTTTCCTAATACAGTGAAATGAATCCAGGGGAAAAAAACTAGAAATCCTTTTGCAGATTTCTAAACGGGCAATTAGCCTGTGAAGCTTTGTCATAAAATGCTTTTGAAGACAAGAGCTGGCTACATTCAAAATGAACAAGAAATCAACCTCTTCTGCTTGTTTTTCTGTTTTTAAGGGAAAAAGCAAAGTATCCAGAATCAATGTAGCTTGTACTTTAAAGAGTAGAAAATTTAAAGTTTGATATGATCAGGAAATAGCACAAAGGACATTGTTGATATGTATCTACATACTTAACAGTATGCTTTCCTCCTCATTTCATTTCCTGATTGCATTTTTTTGTAAGAGAAGAAGTATTCTGACTAAAAGTACATTTTTAATATTTAGATTTTCCTATACTCCACTTGCAAATCCGTTCAATCTCTTTCATTCTTACAGTGCAGTGCTAATTTGTGGGGTGCCTTCTGGGTAGACTTAGCAGCTGGTCAGAGCCATCCTCACTTTCACACTGTTACCTCCAATAGTAGGTCTGATCTTTCTTATACTTAGCCAAAATTTGGTCCTGTTTTCATGTATTTTGGATGTATTTATTTAATTGGGATGCAGTCCTTGTTATGAACACATGTTCAGACTCACACTCAGGTTATTGTTCAGTTACAGTGTAAGACTTTTTTAAAAGCTTCAACTTCCTCTTAGTTACCTGGTAAGGGTTAGACTTCCAAAAATGTTCTTATTAAGTAACTTTAAATGAAATACAGCTGGCCATAATACATTGACCATGTATTTTGATACCTGTGTAGGCTGATTTCAAAGTATGGCCCTCCTTTACTCTTTGTCTTGCTCTGGAGAATTTGTGCTAAATGTGAATGCAATTTTTCATCCTCTGTGTGCACAGCTAATTAACCGATATGTCTTCATACTTTTTCACCAGGAACCTGACAGCTGGGAAATCATAGAGGGTCTGAAAATAGGTCAGACCAATGTCCAGAAGCCAGACAAACATGAAGGTTTCATGCTGAAAAAGAGAAAATGGCCTCTAAAAGGTTGGCACAAGGTAAATATCTCATAGAACAGTCAAAAGCTTATTACCTTATTTTATGAGTTGGAATCTTTTGTCTAGAGGAAATTAGCATGTCAAATAAATGCCCAGGGTTTTGGTGTGTGACCTTTTCTTCAAACTGTGTAAAGAATTAGTTTGCTTATGGCTTCCAAATTGCATTGCCTGCTGCCTAATGCTATATTGAAAATCCAGACAGAAGTTTTAAATAATGCAGAAGATGCCTTGTGATTTGAGAGGCTTAATCAATATCCGTTTTGTTCTTTCCAATACTTCATAACAAAATGTAGCTGTGTACTGTAAGATTGCACCGAGTTTACATTAAAGTACACAGGACTTCATGATAAGAAAGCTAAGATGCTTTTGCATGGACCCAAAGTGTTCATATGGGAGACCATTCATTCCTCTTTAGGCATATTGACTGGGAAGATTTGCTCAGCTTTGTCCCTGAAGTTTGTTCATCTTCTTGATGGCAATCTTCTCCATGGGCATGTGGTGGGATTATGCAGTTTGCCATTAGGTGTCTCAATTTAAAAAAACCAAAACATAACACCCCAAAACTCAAACCCAAATCTCCTGTTTCTGTTTACTTAATTTGGAGACATTTACCCATGCATAAGTCGGCCTCTTGTTAGCCCTAAACATAATGTTATTAAACTCCTTTGTCTATTTTATACCATAATAATTACATTTTACCCCTTTTTTACTTAGCAGCAAGATGTGCAGCATTGGCACTCACCCATCTTTTTGTAGCTGAGGGCAATTGAAGAAGGATAATCTCCTACCACAGAATGCATTTTACTACAAAGGATAGTGGAACCATTTGTTCTATAGTTTTTTTTTTTTTTTTTTTTTTTTTTTTTT